>JAPZVO010000843.1:0-25000 GCA_029962745.1 Echinometra lucunter
CAAAAGAAAACAAGTACCTGAACTCTATAGGATAATACATTTCAGGAAATGTTTTCTGAGAGTATTATCATGACTGGACTAGAAAATGAGCAAATATTCCAGCGCATAGATAAAAACTTATGATAACCTTTGTTTAATATCAACTCGTATTATTAATGTAACTGGCTTCCAGATAGTCATCATGGTCATGCTGTTTGCTTTTAGATATTTTGGAAGAGTTCTGCAAAATATATTGTTTAAAACGTAAAGGTCATTGGATTTTGTACAATAACCAATTGATGCTGATCATGATCATGATGATGATGGTTACTAAAATCACGTTTACAGGCGGTTTGTGGTTTGTCTGATCATAATTGATACATACTTCCGAATAACGCTTTCGCGATGCCGCTGGCCCATGATCATCTGACGATTGACAGCATTGCAGTTGCGCTTTTTGATGAAAGTTTCTTCGACACATTTTGTTATGCGTTTCTGTTCTGTTCTTTTCAGTCTGCAGGTATACAGATCTATATTTATATGAAAAGTCATAATTAATTGACCACAAATCCATCAAGATTTTTGAAACCAGTATGTTAAGCTAAACGTTCTACATCACAGTAGGAGCAACAATCTCTGTGCATTTGTATTGGATACTATGAGCATGATGAAGAAGAGTTCTTGATATTTTGTCCATATTACTAAACTACGTGTACATTATATCTAGTAACTACGAGGAATTTAGACGAAAGTCTACGTTCACAGATGAACACATCAACTGTAACGTCGATATTTCATATTTGCTGTAAAGTGGTGATCCTATTACTTTTTTCATAAAACAGAAATGAAGTCTATGAATTTAACCCTTATTTTCCTGATAGTTGTTCATAGTAATAACTTCTATGTTCTACGCAATAGCATGTCTTCTGCATTGACTTGTCATTCAATAAACATGATAGAGGAATTTATTATGGGACAAAAGTCGGAAAAAAAACCCCTCTGACTTTAGTGAACAGAGGAAGAAAACAATTTTTAAAAAAGTTTTTAAGTGTTATTAAGAAGACAAAGGAATTTCGGGGGGGGGGGAGGCACAGCTTTGCACCAGATTCCAACATTTTGTTTCTGCATTGTTTTTTTTTTTTAAATTTGAAGGATAATCGCCAATGCCATTGAACTGTGATATACCTTTTTCAGACATTAAGGAAGTATGAAACAGAGATTATTCACCTGTTACAAACATTATTGAACGGTTAAACGATTTTTGAATCACAAAAAGTAGAATAAGAGGAGACTGGTAAGCAATTTCAAGTTGACAATATTCCCTGCACTTCTGAAATTTATGAGCCGCCCTAGATATTTGTTGGTTGATGTATCCAACAACAAAGAAGGAGTGGTACCCTGTGCAGCTGGGCACAAGGTCTATATATCAAATATTTCCTTTTGTGGTTTCAGGGTTGATTGTTCTTTTATCGACCCTTTTCCGTGTGTACTTGAGCTTTGTTGAGCACATAATGACTGGGACAACATACACGTGGTGCAAAGAAAAAATGAATGAGATCAGAGCTTGATAAGAATATGATTTTGTTTAATCATTAAAAAAGCAGTAATGCATATTGCTTTTTAATATTTCCCTGAATCATTGGGATGAGTTCATTTTAACATTTTGAATGGGAAATAAAACATTCAGATCGCACAAAAGCTTTAGTTCATTTTTGTTTTGAGTCCTTTTTCGAAATGCGCAAATATCCAGAGAATTTTTTTTTAGGGTGAAAGATCTTTCCATTCGCAAATAGTTTCAAGGTTACATAGTCAGATAGTAGACCCCAAACCATGTAAATTCGAGTAATTTACCATTAAAAGATGAACATTCAAACTTCTAAAATTCCATGTTAGACCATGGTTTAGGCCGTTGAAACCACCTTGCCATAGACTGCAACGAGTAGACATAGTAGATCTCCCCTGTTCTATTGATAGGAGGTTCAGGTAACATAGGTAAAGACTCATTAGAACACGCAAGAATGATTTTGACCTACGCGCACCACCTTATTAATTCACGGTCGAGATAATTTTTAGCTTCATCTCCAGATATAAACCCATTCCGAGCCCCCAACTTCTAACCTTCTCACAGTGGTACAACATGGTTGAGATCATGAGGAGGGCAATTTAGACCACAATCTGATGACGATGATACTACGCAAGACTTGCTATGGTCGCGTTATTACTACCCGTATTCATTTCATTAGACATGGCTGACTAATTTCATGTGAGGCTAAAGTTATCTTTCCATGTCTCGCAATGTAAACTTCATGTCATTCTAAGTATATTCACTATGAACATCGACGAAGAACTAAATTTGTCGAACTCCACTTCACTGGCAATAGAGTACTAATGTACAGTAATAGAGGTGGATGGAAAAAAATATTTCCGGCTAAATCCCTGAGTGTGGAGACGACGTCCTATTGTCGTTGACTCTCCCTGGGATTTAGAATAACATCGCAAGAAACTTCATGTCTACAAGTCACTCCTGGTTTACATCAGAAACATATTATGTTGTAATGCAACCGGGATCACTTTAAAATTTTAAGCATGAGACGACCAAAATCTTAGAAAATAATTCCTAATAGCCTTTCCCAAATGAACGTGAGTTCAAAATAGAGCCACTAAAACTTCACCACAAAATTATTTCTTTAGTACAATAACTGTTTAAAGTTGAATAATTACATGTGTGATATGATCAGATTGGACCTTAGGCATACAGCAAACATCACACAGATTTAAAGCGAACTTTTGAGAAGTGTATGTCGAAAAATTAGTCCAGACGGTTAAGGGGAGCAAAATCATTTGCGTAGTAGCAGCGGAACGTACCGTAAATTTAATCTGGAAATGATACAGAACATAAATTATGAATAAGTGAAGAAGTTAAATACTGTATATGTCTTATTTGTACATAGCGATCAATAGAGTTCTTATTACCTTAGCTTTCCTGGATATCAAAATCACACGGTCATATTCGATGTTGATCATTTTTCTTTCCAGAGTGCACTTTTTTTCGCTTACTGTATACATTTCTCATGATCAGGTATAACTTGGATATAGAATCCATGTGTTCATGTCTACTCTCTTTTCATTCTCGTATTATCCATCTTTGTCGTTTGCTAATGCTTTTCAGGTATAGCATCGTCGTTCTTGACTGCTCAAGTGACAGTCATTACTATCATCATCATTATCATCATCATCATCATCATCATCACCATCAACACCATGACCGTCTGTGGCAATTTTTGTCTATATTTGTGTATTGCTAAAATCACATTTGAAGATGTATCCCACTCAAGTCATCTTATATTCATGCAAACTATTTATCGAATACATTAAAAACCCAAATGTTTCCCTTTAAAGATTTTACCTATTGGAAGCAGGAGATAGACTCTTCATCGACAGGACTCTCCAGGATAGGATAAGGTAATACCACATTTCCGTCCCCCAAGACTTGGGCTTTAACTTACGCCATTTTGATGCAAACGGGTTCTACAGGTTTATTCCCATGATTCTGGGACTCCTAATCCTCATCACTCGTCCATAGATTAGCGCGGATAAGTGCTTTAGGATGGAGGAGGAGTAGAACTAGCAAAAGTATTTGTATATTGATACACTTTTCAAGGAAACGACTACAAACGGTATCACCTAGATACATGGTCAGGTAGACGAACCATAGTTCATGGGATGTTGTGTCACTTAACGACAATAAGAGTCCATAGCAAAAAAAATGCAACTAAAACTTTCTTTTACCCTTCACTCCTTTAGGGCTAATGATTAATTTGAAGGATTTTTAGCAAAACAAGCTGAAAACAATATCAAATTACCAAAAAAGGGTTATCAACATCAGCATGGGTATGAAACTCAAAAATACCCTAAAAAGTGGATGCATGCATGCATGCATTCGAAGTAAAATAGTCTTTGACGTTGCTTGCTGGATTTATTGCATGAGGTAAGCCGGAATGGATCGACGTAGTTCTAAATATAATGTTGGAATAATCCTCAAGCAAGGGATTGTCAAGCCTTCAACCGCATACTGCAGGTACCTTAGATACTGTAACTATCAACAATACTGGGATATGCTATATATGGAGTGGATGGTCCGAGGCCAAGTCGGTAACGTTGGTTTTAGGGATTATCTCTGGCATTTAATGGTCAAAGGAAAGGCATACTTAACATATACAAGACTCACCTGCAATAATAAACAATCTACTGATATCCATCATGTCTATCATTACTGTGTATACTGCTCATTAAAGAGACCAAAATGGTGCTGTAAAGAGACCAAAATGGTGCTGTTTAGAACCTTTTCCCACATTTTGGAACCCAAAGGTTCTTCAAAGAACCATTACTGTAGCCTATAAAGGTTTTCCAGAGGGTTTTAAAATGGGTATTTAGAACCATTATTGGTTGTACAAGGAACCTTTGGGGTTCTTGAAAATATAGAGAACCCTTTATAGAACCCCTTTTCTGCAGATTCTGAATACGGAACAAAAAGGTTCTAACTGACGCGTTTTTCTACGAGTAGAGTTCAGCAATATTTCATTTCCCATAACACATTACGGGGTTGTTGTTGTTGTTGTTTTTGTTCTTTTGGTTTTTTTCATGAAAATTATATTCCCCTTCTTCAAGGGAAGACATAACTTTAGAAAGTTTTACATAAATGCTTGCATAAGACAATATAAGAGACAAAATCATTTTGGTTAGCAAGTGTGTCTGTGTACCTGTTTACTTCTACAGTTTATGTAGCACGATATTCATGCATATCGGCAGATCTGGGATTCCAGAAAGTATTCACTGACAGTATTTTAATCTACATGACAAATTTGATTATTCACAAGCTCCACACGAACTCTGACCTAGTCATTAATAGCCATGTGATTGTCTTGTATTTTACTGTTATTGTTTCAATAAGCATGACAGGTTTTTTATCGAAACCAGTCGCATCAAGTGCATTTATGTTTATCTCGTTTTGGTTTTGCATGATTACATTTCAAGGTAAAATTTTATTCATGTGTTTAACATGTAATTTACCACACAGCATGCAAACAATGCAAGAAAAGGTAATCACAACGTACAAGAAAATAATCATCACGTGCTGTTCTTATAATGGCTCAATAATCTGTTCTATTCGACCGAAGATGTATCATGGTATGGTTGATATATAAACGCCCACATATTCTCTTGACATTCCCATGTTTATATGGGTCTAACAGGAAAGGGGGCGGATGGATCATCGTGAGAATTAGAACAAACCAGGAAAGTAGACAAGACAAACTCAATCTCATTTTTAGCACACCTTTTTGTCATAATCGATCGTCTAGAAAGAGTTGTACAAACAAATAAAACCATTCAGTTTTTCCGTCTTGGTAGAACAGGTGAATGACTTCCCGAGCAACACACATCATCTGGAACTAAAAACATCCATAATTATGACTTTCTTCCTAAAGTACAAGACTTTTAGATTTTATATGACATACTACTACTAGCTATTAGCTCTCTTCACAGTACTAATATCAAAGGTAATAATAGATACTGGTCACGCGATTATAAAGTATTGCCAGGTTTCGGTAAAGAGTAATTTCATGCGGCGTGAAAACTAGATCAAGCGTTTTGGTTATAATAGTATAGTTATATTTGGAATATGAGAACAGTGATCTTTTATCATATGGCATTACTACTATGTTATTCTCTGACAAAGAATTTTTCAACACCCCTGTTTAAAGAGAAAGCTTTCATATTAGTGTCACCTTTACCAGAACTCGACCTTTACTTTATTCGAGGTTACCACTGATCTGTATGAAAAGAATCTGGATATCTCATTGCCTATTAATACGCACCGTACAAACACTCGAAACAGACGCACAGGTGAAAACGGCCATCTTACAACTCAAAAGCTCAGTGACTTTGTATAAAAATTAGACTTGTTCATTTTAATCATGATTATGGGCGAAATCTTGGTCCAAAGCCTTCTGTTTGACGATTTATGCAGTTAAGAGCTGAAAATTCCAGCATTTTAAGTAGAATTTAGCCCATTTTCAGGGGTGCATTTACACAAATAAATGGAGAATGCGTTCGTGGAGTGGTACTTCAGAGTGGTAATGTGACAGTCGGACGGGTCGCAAATTTCAGCCAATGAGATATCCAGATTATTTTTATACAGATCAGGGGAGGTCACTTCCTTCAAGTTCCCTTCTTCACTTTTAGAGTGATCTTTTTTGTTTGTTTGTTTTTTGTTTATGTTCATCTCTTTCTGTATATAATCTGTATTCGAAGAGTCTTTTGATGATTATTTGTTTTAAAGCATGTAATGTGAAATTCAAGTTACTAGTATAATGAGTAAGCAAAGGTAACAGAACTGAAATGAATACTATAATGTATGGGTAAAACAGGAGTAATATTTATAGAGACAGACATGGCAGAGAGCCAGAAACAGGTGACAAAATAGAGAGAATCAGAGATAGAGAAAGAGAGAGAGGGTGAGTATAACATACGGACTGAAAGATAGAGAGGGGGAAGGGAGAAAGAACGGAAACAGAGGGGGAAGGGAGAAAGAACGGAAACAGAGGGGGAGAAAAGACGGAAAGAGAGAAATGAAAGAAAGAGAGGGAGAGAGAGAGAATAACGAAGAAATGCAGAAAAGGACTGTCTAGATGCATTATCAGTTGACCAATTTTAATTGCATGTTGTTTTCATCCACTGACCGACACACTGATATTCAGCCTTGTGGCCTCCTTCTACAAACATGTCAAAATCAATAAATGATTGCTGTCTATTCACTCTTTATATGATATTATATTTATATCAAGGACAGAGAGGAATCCAGGCATTTATATAGTCCATGGCGCCATTTCATTGTCAGTCTGTAGTGGGCTGTATCAATATGTACATTACAGGCTAAAGGCCTATGTGAAATATCACAGCGGCTATAGGCATAGGTGTTGCAGTAGGCATGGTGTGAGCCTTGGGGATTGTCAAATATATGTATTTGCTGCACAGAAAAGGAAAAAATGGGTAAATTCATTAACCCAAATTCATTTTTGTCTAACATAAGAGAAATAGACCTAAAATGCGAAAGAAAAATACCTCAAAATAGCTTGATTTTTTTAGCATCATTTTTTCTAAATTTGTAGAAAATGTGTGTGCTCCTAGTATGCATTTTTATCAGTCAGAAGCGAAAACGAAAAAAAAAAAGAAAAATAAGAAGAAGAAGAAGAAGAAGAAGAAGAAGGAGGAGGAGGAGGAGGAGGAGGAGGAGGGGGGGGAGGAGGAGGAGGAGGAGGAGGAGAGCAACAACAGCACCACCAGTAAGAGTATCAATAACAACAACGAAAAGAAGAAGACTACCTGACCATCACGTCTCTATGTCTGGTCTATAGCTTACTTACTTACTTGGGTTTTATTGCAATTATCGTTTGATCCTACTTTGCAACAGACATGTTTACTGACATGACTGAAGGTATTCAAATTTATGCACTTTTCTCTCCAGAACCCTTGGTTACCAACTATTCAGTTCGCCAGTTATGCATAATGGCATCTGAATGGATGCAGTCCAGTTTGCATACAAAGTTGTTGCTATATAGGTTAAGCCACTGTAGCAAGCTTCTTAGTTGCCATGGTTGTCAAGGGAAACGTTTTTTTTTTCAACAACTATGCATAAAAGTAAATCATGTAAATCATCAAGTATATCATGTCTACTGCTCCACGAATAGCATGACGATTTCTCACAATTCATGAATACAACGTGAGAGTCCAATTCAATCTCATATTTAATTACCCAAAGAACACTTTAAAGATCTTCTCAAATTATGAGGAATATCAGATTCCTTCAGCCCCATGCTTTCGTTATGTTTGTACTATAGAAAGCAAACAGCAATCAGCTCATTAGTAACGCAGCGTTGCAAACGATTACTCATCACCTTCAAATGCAATTTTTCTTCAGGTTTTCACCGGGATCTCTGAGTTATTATAGATGCAAAACTCATCAGGACCTCAACAGATGGTTCTCAAATTAGTGATGATACTGAGATCGGGTTCATTAGGGAAGGCGCTCCGAGCTCGCTGTAAGATTTTTAAGAAACCTCAGACTCTATATACAGATATATCAAAGGTTGTTTCATCTCAGAAGGATGAAGTGTATGAGCTTATATCAAATTTATATTAATTTAAGTGCGCCCTGAATGAAGCATCCATTAAAATCATAATTCCAGGAAGTGTAAATGCAACTCATGATTGGTTCGAGGCAACAAATTTTTTTTTTAAAAGGAAAGAGAAAGTTTCGTTAAAACACAAAAGCACATTGATCGGCCTATTGGAGTAATCATAAACTCGTTTCAAATGTAAATCAGTCTAAATGTTAGGTTTGAATAATTTAAAGTAGGTAAACATTAAGTTGTCTTATTAAACTAGGGAAATGTTATGCTGTATCGTTTCGAGTCTTATGTGGAAGCAATACATGTGACTCATCTTGATACTCATTTTACCAGATATTCCAATAATATTCATTTTTACAGTCGCCCCATGATAATAATCCGGTGGATAGACCTGTGATTAAGCTATCTTAATGGATGCACCGTAGATCAGCCCTTCTTCCTGTTAATTAGGTTACAGGACCAGATCTGAATCCGAGTTATCCTCCCCACTTGATCTTGTCGTGTCTAATCTTTATTCACTTTCTGTAAGCTTTTCGAGATATTTTGGGAGTACACAGTTGCAGTTGAGTTACTTATTAAATGAGATACCAGAGTAAGTCTTTGAAATATTCTTTTAAGCCTAACGTGATCCATTGTGTCGAGAGAGAAAATCATCATGATCATGTTGATATAATTATGTTGGTGTAGGACTATCTGAAGAAAAATACCTGACTTTCCTTCACGCGGGTATTAAGACATGAGGAAATTTAAGATTACGACTTTTTGTTCCTTTGGATAACGTTCTGTTAAAAGAAATAAGAAGAAGACATTGATTTGATTGATTTGATTGATTTATTCATATATACATCATCATATTCATGTAGATCATCAGTCACATCATTTAAGTAATATATACATATATGAATGGATCGTCGTAAGTTCTAAGAGCTTAAATTTGCCATCCTCCACCCAGGTACGTGTAAATGCTCCCCCGATATGCCAGAGCGCTACATAATTTCGGCCACCGTATACGCTATGACCGGGGTAATAATGTTTGAGCGCCATGGCGCGTCGGGACGTGACTGACCTGAGCGCTATACAAGAAGCCGCCATTATTATTATTTTCATTATGAATGCAAATTTTCATTTATTTTATTGACGAACTATCAAAAAATATCCATGGAGTGTGCACTGAACTAAGTATGCTTGAAATTTCTGTAATAACACTGATTCAACTTAAAATGAATGAATTCAATTCCAGGGGTGTCAGACCGTTTTATATTTGGGGACACAAAAAACTGTCCTCAGCTTTGAAAAAAAATCGGGAGACATACACCAACAATTTGCTGACAAACAAAAGAAGAAAGAAAAAAAAATGGTCCTCGTCGCGGGAATATACCCTATTGTGTCCCCCACCTTTAAAAGCTTTTTTTAGGGGGCTTGTCCCCTCCCCCCCCCCCCCCGATTGACACCCATGTTCAATTCTCACCATTGCAAAGAATATTTCCAATCGCGGACAACCTGAGATACACATCCGCTATATTTCCTGTTTCATTTTTGACTACTTTTATCAGTTCATTAAAAATATATATATATGTTTTGATAAAAAATCCTCGAAAATCCGATATGCTCCAAAATATTATGTTAAAATAATAGTTGACACGAATTTATGATTTATCGATTTGCATATGACAAAGGATTCTCCACTATCTCATGTTTCCGCTGTGTAGTTTGAGATTTCCTGACAATAATATACAAAGCCTTTTAGACAGAGGCAGGATAATGTCCCGGTGTTGTCACTCTCTATTGACTTCGTGTACGCATGATCGTTCAAAATTTCGCGTAAAAAGGGGTCTCTTTGAGCATGTTCGCGAACATGTTCGCGATTTGAAAAAAGGGGTTGTTTTCATGAGCTTGTACTCGAAAGCGAAAAAAGGGTGTTTTTTAGCTTGTACTCGAAATTGAAAAAAAGGTGTTTTTAGGGGGGGTTTTATTCTGGTCCTTGTTCGCAGTTTCCTGTTTTGACTCAGACGTGAATAGAATTCGAAAGGGGTGGTTTAGTAAAAGTGTACTTGGAATGGGAAAAATAGGGGTGATTTTTAAAGGCCAGTTTGTACCCGTTTTGTGCCAAATAGGGGTAAAAAATGGCTGAAAATGTACTTGAAAGACCGCGAAACAGGGGTCAAATTCTGGTTTGCCGAACGATCATGGTTACACCTTTGAATATAGAATGACAGCACCGGGGATAATGTAAAGCTGATACTGTACGGAAAACAAGGTAATATTCATTAGTACCGGTATGTAAATATCATAAAGAGAAAAAATCATTTCTGTAAAGCGCTTATCGGAGATGAATAAAGCGTTATATAAACCCAGAATATTTTATCATCATTAATGTAATTCTTGTAATTATCATGATTGTTATTATTATTGTTATATGCAAATCATTTTGAATACAAATGCGGGTGATGCAGCGTTTCGTAACTAAAGTAAGATGCGCTTTATTTCATTATCAGTATTTTATGTTTGAGACGATGAAATTCATGGCAACGAATTGCCCCCTAAAGAGCTCATATATCCTGTTATCATTTAATAATTGGCTATTTGCGTTTGTACTGGTGATAGATTATTTACACTCTTGATTTCTTGGAATAGCCGAAATTGAATGTATTTGAATGATGTTACTAGTGCGTAAACATGGTAAAGAAAGATTAAATCATTTTTATGATTGACTGACGTATTTCACTGCGTCTGCATGATTATTCTTCTAAGTTGTAATGAAAACTTGAAATGTGTCACAATCCTTTGATCTAATCACAAAAAGGCAAATATACTGGTACATTTGCATTAAGGCTCATTTTTTATATTCTTGATTCTATTTTGAATCAGACTTCAAGTATCATCTATGTGTATGTGTAAATTCTCTGCATTATACCGATTAACGAGAATTTTTTAATCCTCTCTATGAAGATCACAGTCACTAATATTCAAAAACATATTTCTGTGGTAAAACTCCGATGTCTATTGCTATGTAGCCACAGAAACCACACTGTGGTTGTGTGTGTCTATAATGTTGTATGCATACAAACTGACCCAATCATAAACATGGCTGAAAACCCTCTGTTCTGGTCACAATCTGACGCATTTTTGAAATATAAAAATGCTTTGTTGGGCACATGCCTAATTGGAGCGATATGGATCTATGTGAACAAAATACATGTAATCTAGAGACCTGTCAGTCCGCAGATTTTTATCTTTAAAAAAAAAAAATCCTCTTCCATATGCAATTTGAAACATGCATGCATATACTACATGACGAAGTCGAAGGGAATAAAAAAATCAAAGTAAGTCATTTTGTATATACACGCAGAAATGGATCATTGCCATAATTATGAGGAAATCGCATATGAAAGCGTGCACCATCACGTCCGCGGAGGAGTGCGACAAGATCAACAAACAAGGTCTACCAGCCAGTGCGGTTATCATTCATGTATGGTTACAAGTCATTGAAAAGTTTCCGCCTGAAAACCTTCACTATTGATATCTCGATTATCTTTGATGCATCATTAACAATCTTTTGTTTCAAAGTACTGTGTTAGATGCATGAGATTGCCTCCGGTAATGACTAATACGTGTAATGAGATGCAAAGTGAAGTATCATTACACGCGAGGTGTGGTCTTTCTATTAGCTCTAACCGTTTTTAGTTTTTAGTGGCACTTTGTCAAGATTGTTGACGATTCTCACTGCAATATGAAAAAAAAAACATATCCATTTCATGCTACTCTATATAGTGGAAGACTGATAAGCTTACAAACCCTAAAATGGCTATATTCATTTCATAAACACCGAAATAATTTTCGTCGGGTAATTTCTGCTGATGCAGTACAATTCGAATGGCGTTAGACTGGCTATCGTACCGCATTTATTGCTCTATAATTGGTGGGTAAAACAGCTGTATGGAATGATGATAACAGGTACTCATCAATACCCAAGACGTGCGACTCTAATCACCAGGATATGTTAATGAGTTAGAATGTTTGGGCTGTGAATAGCTAAATTTAGATACCACCTCGCTGATGTATTCTGCATGAATCTGCTTGCCAGTCGACGAGACAAAGGATCTTCGTAATAAAGTGAAGTGATCATATCGTCTTTGAAAAGTCATTTAGAATAGTATTGGTATTCCTGTGTTCATTCATCTTTGATACAAACCTATGTTATCTACGGTAATCATTGCAAGAGTCACTTTGAATTGTTTAGAAAATGTTGAATAATCAAATTTTTTGTTTTAATTTCTTCCAGGCAAAACTCAAGAGGCAGCTGTTTACCCGAAATTCACGGTGTGAAAGATATGTCATGACTTACAAAAACATAGGTAAACGTGCAGCAATTTCATATCATTCATTTTCTTTCCCGATGTGCTTGTTACCCCGTTCTGGCAGGAAACTTGGATTCGAGAGTTTTGGCTGCTACCATACCATCTCAGAAACTTTAAAGAAAAAGTTTGGGGTCTAGTTCAGTACTGTATGGGAAAACTTAGATGTTCTTAATTATAGGTTGATCGCTGTTTTCATGAGATATGACCATTCTTTGTGTTTTATTGAAAAAAAGTCTGACCAATGGGAGTGTTTTCAGTTCCTGTCCACTTTATTCACTAAGAACGAAAGGTTTTGGACAATTTAGATAAAAAATATTTTCAGTGTGTGATTGGAGACTATACTGAAAACACTGGAGGATGTTTCTGAAATCAGAGCTAAGGAGAGCGCCGGATTTACTGCATGGGACAGCAACAGCGGCCCGTGATCGATCCCCTCCCCCCTTATTGAAAAACCGTTAGCATTCAAAGGATTTTTCGGAATGGTGCCCCCTTTTCAAAATCTTGGATGTGCCCCAGGCCTAGTAAACCTTGGGTGTGTCGCATTTCACTCTTTCATTGTCAAGTTCACCATCTCGGCAGGGGGCTACTATTATGTCATCGATCCGGGAAGAGTTTAGCGAAGGGTTTTGCCAAATCCCTCAAAATTTTTTAGAGGGAACAAAGCTCAAACAAACTCTCAAAAGTCACGAGTATCAAATGTCACGAGAGTCATGCATCATAATAACAGGGAAAGAACATGATGAAGGAAGGAAAAAAACAGTATTTGACTTCTGCTAGGATTATGGCTCAGATCAAGTATGGCACAAAGGGATTTAACTTTCTAATCAAATTTGTTTTGGATAAAGAAATGAACTTAGACATGTTAGATGAAACCTTTTGCGACAAAGGAACAAGTGGTAGAGGGAGAGCAGATGTTGATGAGAATTGTGAAATTAAGACTTTGAGAGAGCCCTGAGTCAGAGGTGCTGTAAGGACAAGGCTAAAAATTCAGATTGAAGTCATTTTGTTCGTGATCATTATTACTGAACGTGTTGTCTTATCCGCCTGTATCTGGGCAAGTCAGTTATTGCCCGATCTTCTTCTATACTTCTTTACAAGACAAATAATTATTTTTACTCTTTATTCTTTATTGCAACTCAAAAAGTTGGATTGATCAAATGAAACTTGTACTGCTTTATTGTTTCATTTTGTTACAAGTACCGTCATTCATCGGGAATTAAAATGGACTACTGCCTACTTTTGATATTTTCTTTGTATTTGTCGTCAGCATCCTCCTATCGCATTTCAGTATAGAGGTACATTCAAGTGCTAGTGACTCCACGTGTCCGTGTCTAGGATGTTGGACCCCTACGAAAAACAGCACCTTGCTGATAGGGTGTTCCGTCCCACAAGTGGTAAATAAATATATATTTTTTTAAATCTCTGTATGCCCATATTTTTTTTCTTCAAACAATTAAATCCTCTTCAACCTTACCCTACAGTGGTACGGGTATCACTTGTTAAAAATGACATTGAACATAATATGCAGCGATCATCAAAATAGAGTTTATTGTTTCCTGTAAAAACCACCATATGTTACCAAGGATATAGCGCAGTGACAAACATTATACTGGACTATTTACATTTATTGTGTGTAAACACAGACGAAGCTTTATGGAGACCTTGAAAGATGGTTACTCATCTATAATGAACTACAAATATTATTGCACTCAAGTGTTTAACTACCTCATGAATTGATTTTAAGGGCTCAATGGTTGCAAAGATTTTTTTTATACTACAGGTATAAGACACATAATTAGAAATTATGATTATAGTTTGTATTCATGTTTGTTACGAAATGGGATAGATGAAAAATATTTCATCTGTGGGAGAGTCATAATGTCCAATTCATATTTCTGTCTTTTTCATGCAACTGTATAACTGACTTTATTCGGATATGTACTGGAGAAAAAACTAATTGGAACTAAGAAATAAACACTTACACGGCGAAGAGCATGGTTGATAAAATATGAAAATATGAGAAGTACACACCCATAGTCAGTGACTGATGATGGCATTGATTTATTTGATATCTACACATCCTGGTTTGGTAAAAAAGCTACACTGTACTATCAAAGACTTGTTTGGTGTTTTAAGTGCCTGGATGTACACCTTTCCTACCAGCAGATGATCTAAGTAGGAAAGGAACAAATAAAAGAGGCCATGTCATATGAACATCAAACTCATTAAAACCTGTCGTGCTCATCGACCTAAGCCTTTCAAGACTATATTGCTGTCAAAAATTTGATAGTCTGTCACCTTGAGACGTATACAATATTCACACCTTTCATGGTCGATTCAACAATAGTACCATCATCAGGGTCACAAAAAATCATGTATAAAGGAATTAGCTACAAAAAGTGTTTCGATCAGGTCAATATAGCAGCAACGATGATGATCAGTTTATAGCGAGAAAGACAGAATTGAAAGGGTATTAAATGGATATAAAACACAAACAATCATGTGCTGATAAGACACAAAAACACTACAATTTTCTAGCCGAATTGATTATTCTATAAATTCTTAAAGAAATGTGATCCATTGTCATTTAAATGAGAATAGGGGTATAATGGTCAAATTTGGTTATAGGTTTACCATGAGTGGGAACAGGTTTTCATGTCTACGTGTCTACTGTCATGACTGTCCTTTCAGCGACTTTGATAAACTGAAAGAGAATGATTAAGACTTGCTGGGTTTATCTCTTTGGATAATATGCACTTGAAAACTGTCTCCATATCTTGGTAGTATCATATTTATTTTCAAGTACTCGCATATTGTATTTAAACTTCAATGCATTTCACATCAGTCACATCAACCACTTTCAGATCTTTAAATGGTGTACATCCGTCATTCTGCACGTTTTTCGTGATCTTTCATTCTCATTCTCATACTAGAAAGCAGACAGGGGCGTAGCCAAGGTCCCCCCCCCCCCCTCCCAAAGAAAAAAAAAAGCTTGAGCGAGAAGAGAAAAAGGTAAGACAACGTAGGAGCAGACAATGAACGATGACAGAAACTTCAAAGCTTTCCTAGCTAGAAATCCTAGCTACGCGCCTGAAAAAGTAGAGATATGCATGAGGAAGTGATTATTTGGTTATTATTTAATCGCCTCATTCATGCGCATTAAATAAATAAAACAGCTAAAGTATACTATACAGCCAACATGGCCAAAGGATTATTGTACAAGGACCACAGGTGTGTATTTGACAAATGGACATTAGGATCTTAAGATTTAGTAGGTATTCTATTATTGGCCATGATATTTTTAAGTCTTCTATAAACGAAATGTCCACAAAATGGGTGGAAAACTGACATCGGCAAGTTTCAGGCAAATTGATGTCCCACAAGCGTGCTTAAAGTGCATTTTACGTCAGTTTCCGTTATCTGTATCTGTTTAACAATTTTTTTCAAAAAAATGAGGAATTTTAAAATCTATTTTGTGGGGCAGAATTGGGTCCTCGATTCACAATTTCGTTCATTTTTAAAGCAAAATTAACATGATTAACGTTTAAAGAGGAAAGTGTATTGGTCCTATAATTCACCATAAATACCAAGTATCATAAGATCGTATCCCTAACAAGTTGTGGGGAGAACAGTCGGATATCCCACCTGGTAATATATAACCTTGTCCATCATCACAGGTAACCCGACAATGAACTTCAGGAAAGAGTTTGTTTCACGAACAAATTGAGAGATATAAAATACATTAGTTACCATGGACGGTAAACACCTTCTTGACATTTTCTTGAGCTTTTCTACTGATTATTATCCTTGATTTCAAGACCGGAAAAGGGAAAGAAAAGGCATCTATAGTACGTGATAATCATGATAATGATGAGTAACATGGGATCGAACATGACAAAATTTCCCTCACATTAAGCCTCTAAAGTCATGCTCATGATTTTTGTTGTTGTTGTTGTTGGTATTGTGGATTTCAAATAGTACAAGGGGCTAAGACAAGACACTGGCATACATTCATGATGGGGTACATTGGCCTGACATAATTATGTTCTGAGTAAATCAGGAAAAAAAAATCTCTTTCCATATAACTGCAACCACAATCGTGACAATCTTTCATCCAAAGAGGTACTAGTACATTAATGACAGGAATAAAGTTATGATGGTGAGTAATTATAACGGCAGACGTTTCGGATTCGCATGAAGAGGGGGTATTTCCTGTTCAAGATATTTTACTTTTCTCTTCATCCATGATGAAATTTAAATGAGATAATCATTTCATTACATTCACATCTAGTTAAAGAAAGAAGTACATCCATCACACAAAAATAACCCCACCGAGCAAGACTGAATGTTCACTTGATTCATAGGTAGACTTCAAATTGGATTATTATTTTCTTCTGTTATGATATATTTATTTTATAAAAATATTTGAAGACAAGAAACTATTACAGACAAGAAATACGGGAAACAAGATACTCCCATCGTGAAAAGACAAAAACAGATCTTGATCAACACTAATTTTATATCACTGGGAATTATGTAATGTTATTTCATTATAGGCCTGTTGTTACCATTGGTTACAATCATAAGATGTGCGCACATGGTTTCCATGCATGGCCATTAACGACACTTGAAACTGATAAAGATGGTAGGCAGTCTAGACTATTTCACACAGTATTGATGAGTGTATCAAGGACAAAAATTGAGTATAATTATGGATAAACTGTTAGCATTGACATTGTTTAGGCCTGATTGCATTATCACGTCACATATTCAAGCTCGGACACCAAAACATTGATTTATTTTTCCAGACTTCAGCTATTATTTCGATCCCACATAAATTTTCAACACCACTGTTATGAAATACATGGAATCATAATACTGCTATTAAACTGAACATGTGTTTATATCTGGGATTGTTTGCTTGCACTTACTTCTATATCATATTCATCATACGTAAATAAAAGATGCAGAATGGCAGAAATAGACAATTAAAAAAAAAACGTAATAGGCTGTAAAAGTGAAGACACATAACTATAGCTCGTAAAAATTTGGGTGTCATCGGTTCAAGTCTAGTTAAGTGTGTAAGTGTCCCTTATAAAAACTTAACCTTCTTTCTTCAATATCGGATTATAAAAGCTTATGCTATCCTACCATGATATCTATTAAGTTCGGAATTACCTGGTGTAGGGTAAGAAAAAGATTAACTACATGTATTTGCTACCATCATGATCATTCAACGTCCTGTTCGAGAGAGACATAAAACAACTTTGTTCGGCTGTCAACATAATGATGAAAGCATCAGGCAGCTTAAATGACTTAGTTCAGAACTTCAGATTGAATCTTTCCTTTAGCATATATTCTACCACGTCTTTATAGAGAAAATTAATGCACAGCTTTGTAAAACAACCCCAAGGATGACCTTCATTATAGTATAAATATCACTCTTTTGAAAGGTAATATATCAACGATGGTAACCATATATATACATATTTTCAGGTGTATGCCTTTTATCCATATACGTTCATGCACTTAATTCCATCCTTATTGCTTGAGGCATCTTATCTCTGATTGGTGTTTCCTTCAATCTTCTTCACACGTCTTCAATGCCTTATTACCCCCATATCTTAAGTACCTTATTAACCTACCTTTTAACCTCTCTTTTTTCAAGAATGGGGGGTCAGTGACACCATGTAGCTAATATCGCAATTAGTTCGAGGAAGTTCTTTGAGAATGAGTTTCGGAAGACATGAAAATAGGTATAGCTTATTAAGTAAATCGTACATATAACTCACAGCTCTTACTATCTTTTGTCAGGTACCTTAATATGCGTTTCACTCATTATAGTTCCTTTTCGAATTGGTTAGAAATGTTGCCACTGAAAGCAACAGCAACATCACTGGTTCGCAAATAAGTCATGGATCTATATTCAGCGCAGCGTAATTTCTCAATGGTGACCATTTTTTAATACATAATTGTTATATTTTCCTCTTAAGTTGTCCGGTGTAGGTTACATAGTTTTGATACATTAATAGGAACAGTATTTGAGTTTGAACTATAGATCTATTAAACCTTGCTGGGGTGGATTTTTGCTATCTTTAGGAGTTTTTCCCATGGTCATTTCTAGTAAACAATATCAAGATGAAAGTATCCATATTTTGTCCTTGAGCATTATGAACGAGAAATGAACCCAACAGAACAAACATCTTCCAGATGATAACAGAGAAAACATAAACATTGATCTAGTAGTAGCCTTGGAAAAGGTATCGCTAAAAAAATGACAACAATTGTTATCTAGGTAAAGAAAATATGCGTATCACGCAACACCTAGGCGTCCCTGCGAAGTTACATCTTTGAATAACGACGCTTCTATTCGAGTTCGGCGATCTATAAACACATGAATAATATTCTTTTTGATTAAAGCAATAGATAATTACTCACCATACATGAGAAGACTATTCGAAACAACAGCTCCATAATTCCCCCTTTGTTTGAAGAGGCGAGAATAATGGAAAGAGTATGAATCCAGTATTGAACCGTAGTGAGTTCACCAGACCTTTCCTCTTGGTCTCTCAGTGTGCATCAATAATTACTGATGGTCCGTCTCTCTCGGATCTCCGAACGTTTGTGTCGCTCTTCTTCTACCGGACGCGTTAGCACCGACTAATTTGGCAAACCTTTGTCACTTGGCGCTAATACTTCCAGCTCTTCCAGAACACACACTGTGGTGAATAAAACACATCGCCCCAACAAAGTCAAGTCCTTGTTATAATTAGTAGATCTGACGTCATCACACATGAGCATGCGCAGAAATGCAAGATATTAAGGCCTAATAGGAAAGAAAAAAGGTTGAGAGCCAAATTGATCCATTGACTGAGTTGGAACACAGATGTTCTCGTTGCACGCCACAAATTCAGGAAAGTTCAGTTTATGAGAGATTATTTAGGCAGTAGTGAGTTGCCATGGTTACGATGAACGGGTTGTCAAGGAAATAGACTGAAACATCTATTCACGATGATCATGTGATATTTCCTTCTCGTATTAGGTATGGATGAGCTACGATATCTGGTTAAAATTCCCTCCTTCTTTTTCTGTCTCCGTCCCCTCTTCTTCCCTCTCTTTCCCCTCTCACCCTCTCACCCTCTCTCTCTCACTCTCTCTCTCTCTCTCTCTCTTTCTTTCTATCTCTCTCCCTCACAGGAGTTGGAATGCTTACTAGCATACCGAGACAAACTTTTTTGGAATGGGGTTCTTTTCCTTACTTTTTCGATGATGCTTAGTTACCATGGTTACGTGACATTACGAGGAAAGTCTTGAACGCGTGCTGATTGCTTATAGATGTCATGATGATTATGTGTGAATTCATATTTCAAATGAAGGCATTTTTTTCAAGGCACTCATGATAATGCATACAAGAACATTAAGTATCTTGACTGACGAGATCTCAATCTACTTTGTTTGTCTCGAACGTTTATAGCAGTTATAGACAACAGGTATTTAAAAAAAAAACTCCCTGAGGTTTAAATATATCAGTCTTTTTTTGTTGATCATGTTCGATAGTATACTAGCGATACAAGCACACTGGTGTTATAGACGCCCCTGTTAATTTTTTAATGGGTTTCTATGCTTTATGATCATGATGACAGATACTTAGGCCTATTTAGAGAAAAGTTCAATGACCTTGATACACTCTGTCTATGTGCATGCATGCTTCAATTCCACATATTTTTTGTTTAACATGTTTAAGGTGATTTCACTAGAAGTGACCGTACCATGCTTATGTAATTTTCTATTCGATAATCCTCGTTAATTAACACATCACGTTAGATAATAACTTGATATGCGCTATACAAGAACGGAATATTAGTATTATCATATCATTGGCAAACAATATTGACATGCTATTACTTAGAATTATGATCAGACTCATGAGAATTCAAAACAAAATTCCCATGAAATTTGCTAGCCTAAGGATTTCCCGCGTTAATCTTGTATAGTCGCCGTGACCTTGTCTGGTCTGTTAGTGGAGGAAATTGATACAACAAACGCCTGGGTACCTGGGACACTCTCCCTAAAAATGCTGCACTTTTAGGAAACCTTTAAACTCATCAAACAAATATATCGACTCCTGCACCGAGTTGTTTTCAAACGACACTGGTATTTCAGTAGTGCATACGAGAGGTTAGTTTCACTTCATCAAGAAAAAGCGCATTTTATTTTCTTTTACTTTTGTTATCTTTCTTCTCCCCCCCCCCCCCACTCCCCCCATGATAGTGTACTCTTACTACAACAATCTTACTACAGGAAGTTATGGCATAAGGTTGGGGTTTGGCAGCGTCTAAAGATCAATGAATCGAAGGACTACTATAGTTTTCTCTCTTCAACTTGAATGACGAGATGATACATACTGCCACACCGATAAAGGATGTCTTACATCCTTTATTAAAAGGATAATCCACTTTCTGCAAAATTATATAATTTAGTATGCAATATATAATTTTTAGAATTTTAATCCATTGTATATTTGTAAAGTAGAAATATAACACAGATCCTAGGTCTATCCACGTTACTTATATCCCATTATGTTCAGGCGCCTACTTGCAAATTACTTTATTTGACTTCAGACTAACGACTAACTGGAAAAAAAAATCGTCATTATTAATCAGGGGTTTGTGGATAACAGCATGCCCTCAAATAGATCTAATCAATTAAAAGTTCATTAACTGTTTTTATAGGATGAAATAAAACAAGAGCATAGAAATTCCATCTTACAGCCTTATAAATGAATCATTTTCTTAATAATCGTATAGATTGAAAGCATCTGTATTCATGAGGTACCTAAGATCATGACAGAAGGAGAGAGAGAGAATAATGGAGATCTTCACATTAAAAATTAATGTGTAACATATGTTTCATAAAGCCGTTAAACATCAAAATTTTACTCTTCATGCTGAAGAAAGAAGTATTAAGAGATTGATAGACGATGGAGAAGAAGGAAGAGAAAGAGAGCGGAAAATTTACAGGCAGGGAAACGGGTAGGACGAATGTTGTATGTATCAAACTGAAATTCGTTTACTGAAATCCGTCTAAACAATAGCTGTGCATCCAAACCTTCATTTTGTAACATTATAATTCAGAGTTCGATTGCTCTGTATACCTTTGAATTGAATTGAATTGTATTTATTGAACGTCATCAATATTCATCAATATTCTGTTCTGACATAAACATGAACATGAACATAATCATAAATCAGCATAAAGTGGATAACTTTAAGCTTACAAACAGAAAGAAATAAAACAGAAACAATGACACGAATGCAATGACACGAAATGCACTGAAAATTGTACCCTCCAAAATGTTACTCTACATAAGTGCTTGTCGTGTGTCAGTATCACATTTCTATTTAAGATTTACGAGGTAGATTTTTTTCAAATAAAATACGCAGTCGTAAAATTGCAAAATACTCAATAATGACAAGATTATGATCATAGATCATAAAATGATAAATACTCAGATCAGGCTACCCGCTTTATCGCGAATATTTTGCATAATTATGATTACTTATGTATTTCAGACGATATATCATGTCGATGAAAAATGATGTTTTTGTTATGAAATGAAAAGCAGAGTATCTAAGAACATTATAGGCCTACAGTGACTGCAAATCAGATTTGCGAAGTGTATTTCTTATTGGAGGGAATGGAGTCTCTAGAGGCGATATTAATAATGAACGATAAGAAGAGTTGTCGTGAACACATTCTCAAGACATATCCGGAACAAATCCTTCTCAGTAGCTAATGTTTCAGAATATGGTACCTTGATTCTGCTCCTTTTCCAAGAAATGTTTTTGATTATTTTAATTTGATGATATGAAATAAAACCAAAATTCAAGAAGGTATACATTGTAGTTTACAGACCACCGGTCTTCGTGGCATTTCATGCTTTTGCTATGGTGTCATATAGTTTTCATGAAATTTAATATTAGTCGTGAATTTACCGTACATTGATTTCGATCACCGTTCTTTGTTTTCTGCTGCTCTATTCCGTGATATGCTAACAGTATTGTATTCCAGGAAGTCCTAACAGAAATTATATTGAAGAGTTGCTTCATGAGTCATTCGGGCATTGTTGGTCATGCACTCTCAAGAAAATGGGTCATAACTGGGGGAAACTCAATTTGTTTATTGTCACCTTGGTACATGAGGTAAACACAACCACGCCCATGCTCTCTACTATAGTGTGAAATAGCCCCCTCCCCCTCAGTTTTGACCATTCTGTCCCATTATTCATGGCATCATGGTCAATGGTGTGCAGTTTATCACATAAGGATAAATCAAGGGAGCGTTTCATGAAGTGTTTTGCTAGTGATTTTTACTGACAGGTTTGCTCTCAGCCAATCAGATGCAAGGATTTCAGTAGTTTATAGCAGTTGTCAGTAAAAATCACTGATTTATTTTGAAAAATTGCAATTTTTTGTTTTGATTGAGACGGCTAAGTAACTACTTAAGTGGGTGACCTCTCTTTTCTCTCCGAGGATGTGTATTGTCTGAAATTTATTATATACTTCACTTCAAAATGGAACTTAATCAATTGTTTCCTGAAATACCGGTCTTGCTTGCGTGTAGCTCTCGACCTTTAGGATGTTTTAATACTCACCCACGGATTTCAAACTTCCTACTGCGATGATCACCTTTATCTTCAACAAATACAAATAATGACCCTCAAGGAGGGGTCCCTTATCATTGGCATGTTGGTTTTTCCTTTTTACGTAATTGGTCATTCTGATGCCGGTTAAGCTGTTGTCACTTTTGATAGATTATCGAACTATCTATCTAACATGCTCGATAGTTTAGATATTACCAGAGGGTGTGATTTTTTTTTTCAGGCGGTTTCCGCAGGGAAATACATTCAGAGCAAAAATTGACACTTTTAATGTTCCTGATAATGAACAAAATTTTATTGACAACTTTACCGATGTAACATGTTTGAAGATTACTGTCCTCTTTTTTATCCGTCATCATCATTTTACGTTTCGCAATTGTTGTTGTAGGTGTTGGTGCGTCGACAAGTCCTGTGCAACAGGTGCTACACAGAGATTCTTCTGATCTATACCGGTCAAACTTTTCCTCCAATTCCTATAAAATAAAAACTCTGTATATTGCTGGTGATAAAGAAAAGTTGACTAAGTTCTCATGCTCATGGGAATCATATATATAGAGAAAGGTGTATTACATGCGCTTAATATGTATTGTCTAGACTTTCATTCTTGTCGTTGGTAGTTGGAGAGTAAATTCTTTGTTGTCATCTGAGCATTGGTGTAGTTTAAGTTTTCTTGTAGGGAAGACCGTTGCAGATTGTATTTAGGACATTTTAGTAGAAAATGATTATCATCACAAATCTGACAAACGTCACAGAGGCCAGTGGGGTGCCTCCCCACCTTGTGTTGATAGTCATTTATTTGCTGTACTACACCATGACGCAATCTGTGGATTTGCTTCTATTTTATTTTCTACTTTATTTATTTTAGCAATTATTATGAATGATATTGAATAATTACAAGATTCTTAACTAACTCAGGATAAACAGTTCAAGCAATTGTGATGTAATCATTTCTACAAACTAGATAGTGGAAATTAACGGCTTGGGGGCTCTTGTAGTTCTGATGATCCCATCCACCCCGTCAAACTATTGAATACAGAATTAGGTTTCATGTACACGATCGATATTCATTGTGAAGTATGGATAGTTGATTATAATTTGTTTCTCTTTCCATTATAAAAAAACGCAATGTCAACATAACTTACAGCATCAATGGAGAGACTATATTAGTTGCCTTAGTAGCAACCAGAGCACATCATCGGCATGTGCTTAGATAAATCTATGACGGCCTTGGCATTGAGCGTATACAGGAATTATACACTTGACTGGCCCTCTTCCGTCTACTTTATTAGGTAAAGGATGGCAGGAAAACAGAGATAGAGGAAGAGCTATGCGGAATATGTGGGATTTTATTGACGCAGAGTTTGGTCCCTTGCGGAAAGGGGGTGGTACTTTTTTTTTTGGGGGGGGGGGGTAAATTGTTTGTATTCAACTGCATATGTCATATTAATGAGCTATTGCTATAATCATCTTGCTATTTCATTATCAACTTTTGATTTCCAGTTTGATTTCTTCGTCAAATGATTGAATTTAACAGTTGCATAGCTTTCTAAATTGAGATTTATCACCATGCCTTCATCATCATCATCATCATCATCATCGTCGTCGTCACCTTCAACATCATCACCTTCAGCATCATCTCATCATCATCATCATCATCATCATCATCAATCTCGTATAAATCGTCAATGAGATTATACTAATGGATACTTGTTCATGGAAGCCTCTGAACGCAGGCTTATAAGCCTTCAGTTCCAGGTTCTGACGTCGTTTTAAACTGGCTGGATCATGACCGGTGGGTTTATCGTCGAATTCTT
>JAPZVO010000844.1:0-25000 GCA_029962745.1 Echinometra lucunter
TACCTAATCGGAACATGATCCAAGGAATAATACAGTATAACGAGGTATTTTTCTCGTCACTTAATTTATGGAAAGCAATTTTGTTAATTACTCATTATTTTAAGTGGCATTGCGACCGGTAGTATTCTTGAGGCTCAAAAATATCAACAGCGGTTGATTAAGGGTTCATGACAAACCCCTGGATAATTAAACCTTTGGAATTCAAAGCCAGACGTGTAACCAACTGCACACTTCCCAATAAAAACAACAACATAGGCCTACGTTAAACAAAAATAAAATAAACATACCTTCAAACACCCTCAACTCTATCCACTATGGATATCACTCTGTCTCACATGCCTTTCGTTTACTTATACCAAACAGCTCTCACCCCGCCCCCCCCCCCCCCCTCAGGGAAAAAAAAAGATAGAGAGAGGGAGATACTAAAAAACTAACTCCACCTTCTGACAAAAGTATGATTGAGATGAGGATCCCTTAAGACAGACTGCTCTTTAGCACAAAGCTGCCCCTCCCTTCAGTCAGATTCTATGCCTTGTTTAAATGAAACATTGTGAAATTATGGGTGAAACTTGAGAAAAATTAGTGTGGGATGTTATGATCACTTGCGTCCCGTCGTAAATAACAGAAAATGGAGGCAGTTGCCATCAGAATAATGCGTTATGAGTCACAATTCATTACAAAAACTGAAGATGGTGATAATTATACCGCCCCTCGAACAATAAAGAGGAAAAAAAAAAGGATTTTGTCTCACAAGGCAGAGATGACCCAAAATTGGGTGCATATTCATTCGTGTGAGAAATTTAATGAGGATGGGGAGTGCAGTTTTACGTGAAAACTGTCACACCTCGGGGATTTCCCCAGACTACATGTGCTTTGTAATCGACTGCAAGTTCAAGTAGAGGTGCCGTAGTCGAGTGGTTTAAGGCGCTTGACTGGAGATGCGAAGGTCCGGCATAGACTGAACATGAGTTTAAACATAAACGATACGCAATTTAACGACACAAGTTCATTCGGAGGTAACATCTTAGTCGAAGGAACAGTGGAGAGCATGGATGTCTATCATTTCCTTAAATGCTACTCAAGGGAGTATATTTTGAAAACTCACTCAACTTTTCTTTTAACTCCATGAAAGTTATTATCCATTCGGTCTTACTTCATTAATGACAAGATCATAGTTCAAACCTTGAAACTTACTGTAGATAAATCCCGCTACATTTCCATGGAATACACCCATCATCGTCAGACGGTAGAATGCCGAGGTTAGACACAGTCTCATTTTGCCGTTTGAAGATGGTGGTGTATCCCATCTAAATGTAGCGGGATTTATCTACAGTAAGTTTCGGTTTTGAGTTATATACAGGGGCAGCGCTACAGGAGGTGTGGGGGGGGGGCAGGGGGCGAATGCCCCTTCTATGATTTTTCAAGTGAAAAAAAAAAGAAAAAAGAGGATAAAAGAAGAAAAAAAAAGAAGAGAAAGAAGAAAGAAGAGGTTGGGAAAAGAGAGGCCTGGGGCTTGCAATTATATAATACCCCTATTTATTTGTTATTCATTTAAAACGTCGATAAATTCACCAATGTGTCATCTTGCCCCTATCAAAATACCCTGGCGCCGCCCCTGTTATAACATTGTCATTATCTTCTTTTAACTTTTCTCAAAAGCTCAGTTGAGCGCTAATAGACCCCTAAACTGGTGTTATGAAAACTACGCTAAACTCAGTCCAGCGTAATTAAAAATAGACTCCACTTCTATTTCCGATCAGAACTGTAACTTCCACCGCTGCCTGCAAGTCGAGCCGCTGTGAAATGAATTCACAGCGCCTTGCGATAATTTTATTTCCTTGATTTCAAACATCCGCCAATGTATAAAAACTAAGATTGGACTGCTCTGCTACACCGAGATAGATTAGGAAATGTTCATTTTAATAATCACACAATTCATCCTCCCGATTATACCTTCGTTCTCATGGTTTTATTGCATTAAAAAATGCAATAGGGGGATGTCGTGTCAATCACAGCGTACGTGCAACGCAAATATTAAGTAAGCTTTAAGCATACCAATGTGCTTATAAACCGAGCATAAATCAGGCTATTTGAGCGTTAATTGAGCTTCCGGAATAGTTGATGACCCATACCCACTGCATGCGACTCATGCATACGGAGGGCCCCTTCTAAATTGAAAGCTGCCAAGAGGGGCCAAAGGCAGTCAACTGACCTGTAAGATGCCGTAAGTGATCTACAAAAGTCGCCAAGAGGGACCAAGAGGGGTCAAGAGTCCGAAAACTTCAGTTAGCCATTTCGAGCATTCACTTTTTATCAAGGTTTTTTTTTCTTTTCCTTTTTATTTTTTGTTGTTGCTAAGTTTAGGTTATGACATTATTTCATTATTTGATGAGCATGAGAAATACTTAAGGAGCCTTTTGTCCGCTGCTTGGCTGCTTCAGGATTTTTTTCGGCTTGTTTTCAGCAAATATTGTTGGCTGCTTTTGGTTGCTTTTGGCTGATGAAGATCCCTTGGAGTAATAAAGTTAGCAGTATGGAGGTTTTGAGAAAAGTTGGAGTGAAAAGGAACTGATATGTGAACTGGTGTGAGATATTTCAAATACTATATAGGTAAAGTAGGTTTAGAAAACCATGCTCTGACAGGAAAGACTGAGGGGGAGAGGAGTAGAAGGGGAAGGATACTATGGATGCAGAACTGGTTAGAAGAGAGTGGAGCGTAAGACTGGGAAGTGGTGCTAATAGAGAAGGTTAGGAACCGAGAAAGAATGCTATTAACAGAGGGTTCTATAGATATGGTGTTAAAGGGAAAAGAGAGAGAGAGAGAGAGAGAGAGAGAGAGAGAGAGAGAGAGAGGGGGGGGGGGGGAAGAGAAAGAGATGGACAGGGCTATAGAATTATCTAAAGTATTTTTTCTAAAATCTTCGCGCTCCTGTTATCATTGTTATATACATAAAGGCCGCCGCACACGACACGCTTTTCTTGCTACGCGTCTCCAGTGCGCCTGATGCGTCTGAGTTGAGGCGTGCGATCCAAGCGCAGGAATTCAACATGTTGAATTCCTGCGCTTGTCCTTGCGACTGGCTTCAGACTAGCTTGCGCTTGAATTTCTTGGTTGATGACGTCATTTTCAAGCATAAGCTGAGCGCAGCGCAAGAAAAGCGTGTCGTGTGCGGCGGCCTTAAGAAGTGGTATCTACCGTGAGGTTTTTAAATCGTCGAAATGTTTCGAAATTATCTTACTTAAAGCAGTGTGCACTGCACACGAAAATAGGTATAGTGGGACTTCACACATGTGGAATGAAAGTTTGGTCCATCAGATTCTGCTAAGTTGTACTCATTTTATCCCTAAAACCGGGGGGGGGGGGGATGCATACCCCTCATCCCATCAGCTCGATGAGCTTACATTGATAGATTTCTGAACGATTTCTGAATGCCTTTAAGATGAGTGATATGTGGAAGCCGCCTAAGGGTATACTTAGATTCTAAAAGGTTATTTTAATGAGGGTATTTTATGGAGGTTTAATCTAAGTAATGGTTAAAGTGGAAATTAGATTTGACTTCTCATGATAACTACAGGATGGTTGCTTTGAATGCTGTGTTTTCTTTCTTGGAATGGTGTCCTATTTCTCGTCAAGAGTGATTGATAATGCATGGTATGTTTTCATTAAAAATATCGCGTCGCAACCCAAGGGCTGAAATGAAAAAGACCTTTAACAGAGTTAAAAGAGGATACATCTTAATATACAACAAACAAAGATCATCGTAATATTCACAATTATAAAAGGAAAATGCTATACATACGGGAAATTAAGCCAAGAAAGTAGACATATGCTATTAAACAAGATATGATTACTATATGATTGAATTATCCGTCATGACTAGAATCTGCGCATTTGATTGGTGTATTGCGCACATCACGAATTACAATTTCACTGTCCTCATGTAAATGAGCAAGTTTCCATGCTGACTTTAGGCCGTGAATAGTTGCACTCTGTTCACGGATGACATCACACGTAAAATAAGCGTACTGTATTGTTCCCATTTTTTATTTATATTTTTTTGCCTCTCAAATGTCTTGCGTGTGAGGATGTCACTATTTCGGTATTTTTTTTAAAATTTCCGTTATACAGTATCACTGCCTTCCATATTTGTTTGAATTAAATATCATGACTACACTTTGTGCATTTACTAAAGACAACGAATATAGAACAAATCCCGTGTTCAAGTGTTTGTTTAAACTAAGGTGCCCTCAATGACTAAAATACGACCATTTTCCTTAAAAACAAACTTATTCACTTTGTTTCGGGAACCATATAGTTTCTAACCAGATACTCTCACGGCCATGTAAACTATAATATGAAGAGTATGAATGCGAAAACCGTTTTTTTTTTGCACATTGTGATATTTGCAATTGAAGATCAAGAAATATAAAGAAAATAAAAGAAAAAAAATATGCTACTCACCATAATTTGAACAATATACCTTTATATGAAATGAGCAATTTATCATTTAAAAACTATTTAAGGGTTACTCTAAAATTGTCAAAAATGGCGTTTATCGGTTTTTGCATGTAAACTCTCCACATTATGTATGATCGTATATTACAAATGAGGGGAGGTTTCATGGACTTAGGGGAATCATACATTGTTTGACCATCATTATAGACATTAATGTGTTGTGTTAGGAAACAAGGATGAAGTCATTAATCACAAGTACATGCACGATTAGAAAGGTTGTGCAGTATAGGTCGCACTGCCAGGATATCAATTCTGATGATCAAAAGGCGGGGTAGGCCTAATCACTTTCTTTGACAAAAGGCTAATCATTACAAAATTCATTAGTCCGGGGCGTATTTTTTTCCCAGGGGAGTTCGGGGCTGGAAGCAGTATCAGGGACTGCATTCAAGAACGGCCTTGATACTTCTGACGGAATAAACGCCATCGTTATCAATTATTACAGCAAAAATGAACAAGACAAGAGCGGGATTCGAGTCCGTGTCTATCTATACGTTCAAAAAACGATCATCCACAGTCGAGCGCGCAACCCATTGAGCTGTGAGCGATCGACAACGACAATGGATTCTCTGATAAATTTATACCTGGAATCATTGCTAGTCTTACTTCTCCGACACCCATTATGGTAATTAGCCCTGAACTCACCTGGGAAAAAATATACGCGTCCGGGGGTAGTTCATTAGTTCATTGTTTTAAAAGGCATTGGCTAACATTGTCATGATTTAAAAAAAATCTCATTTTGTTACTTAAAAATGGGATAAACATTAGGGTTATAGTGTAAAAATACCAGTGTGAAAGTTTCAGAGCATAATATCCACGGGAAGTATTTTTAAATATTAGAAATGTGAACCAATGTTTGAAAAATATACGAGGGTCGGTTGCATAGACCCAACGTAAGGAGTGCGCATGCGCACATGACTCAACGGACCGCACTGTGTGTATTGACGTATCACGCGGCGGAAGGCAAGTAACGGTATTTTTGAATTCGCGCAAACGGTCCTCTAGTTCAGTGTCTCTCGAGACGAAAGCTAATAAAATCACGGTTTGCGTCTAACTTACAGCTTTTCCTTCCAAATTATGGTTGGTTTCAGGGTTTTTGAGTATAAATATAAGTACTCATACACATGTTTCATCTTAGTTTGAGAATTTTTTTAATCAGCTGCTCACAAAGTTAGCCAATGCCTTTAAGGGGTAAAAAAAAGTAGCAACTTTGACAATTGTGAGGGAATTTTTTAGAAACATACAATGTAGACAGATAACGTTGTGAATGAAACTATTTATCTTTTTCGACCAAATCATGATTTTAAATTATTTTCTTAAGTGCCATGAACTGCAATAGGAACTCGTCTTCGTCCGAAAACGGTGTTTGGCCCCGTTTCATAAAACTTGTTATCAGTAACAACTGCCACATTTCAATGACAAATTTGCTTTCAGCCAATCAGATACAATGATTTCAGTAGCTTAAACAGTTATGCAACTTCTTATTAATAACAAGGTTTATGAAACGGGGCCTTGGACATGTCGGAGGTGACTTTCCTATTTATTGAAAATGAACTTTGTATTATCACCATGATTTCCTCGTCTTTATAATTATTACCATTAGATTAGAGAAACATGCTCCCAGGTCCCGTCTTTCTCTTGTTTTCCTGTAATTTCTACCGCTTTCACACCAAGGTACGGTCGCTGGGTACGGTCGCAGAGACCGTACCCAGCGACCGATCGGACGTGCTTTCACACCGCCGTCAAAATTTGGTCAGGCCCTGAGCGATCGGTCGCAGTATAGCTGACCTAGCCGGAAGCGGAAGTAGAGATGGCGCGTGGGCATGTATGAGGGGTCATTGCATTTCGATCGGTCGCAGAGCAAGATGTGCTTTCACATCAAGTTTGCATCGGTCGCAATCGGTCGCTGAAGTACTGGTACCTCGTAGTTCGGACTCAGCGACCGATCGTTTTGTTGAAAACGATCGGTCGCTGAGTACGATGAAATGCTTTCACACCATGGTTTGATCGGTCGCTGGGTACGGTCTCTGCGACCGTACCCAGCGACCGTACCTTGGTGTGAAAGCGATATTCCACCTCCTTTTGCTTTCTATGAGGGGCACCCTCTCTTCTTTAGCGATGCCACTTTATCTTGAGATCGACCATCATGATCACGAGACCTCATATGTCACAAGGCGAATAACGTTATTTATGCCAGCAATACGTTATTACATCTCTTCATCTTCATCCATCAGCCCAATATGGTGGCCCTGAAGTACTCGACAACAGGTCATGTGCGACGTGAATTTCGCATCCCAGGTCCTGAATTTCGCGCCGCGGGTCGTGAATTTCACGACTGGGATCCAAAGTTCGCGCCACGGGTCATGAATTTCGCATCGTGGGTCGTGAATTTCACGACATGGTTGCAAAGTTCGGGCCACGGGTCATGAACATGCGCATCGAAGGTCGTGAATTTCGCGCCACGGGTCATTAATTTCATGACCTGGGATGCGAAGTTCAGGACCCGGGATGCGAAATTCACGTCGCACATGACCTTTTGTCGAGCGTACTTCAGGGCCACCAAAGCCCAATCCTGCTCACTCTTCACCTCTCTACTCTCTCTCTCTCTCTCTCTCTCTCTCTCTCTCTCTCTCTCTCTCTCTCTCTCTCTTTCTCCAGCATTCGATTATGGGCGCCCCACCTCCTCCCTCCTTTAAAGCTACTCCACTATAGCTCACCATCACCAGATCTACTGCTCACATGATTTGAAATGTCACAAAGTGAATAGACCGAACTCTTCAGTTGAAAAATGCTAGCAAATGTTACTCCCGGTCTTTCATGTCTATCATGCTCCATCCTTCTCTTTATACCCTCTTACATCTTCGCATTCTTTTTCCAGGATTCGATTGAGGAAAGCCTCCCCCCCCCCTCCTCGTCTGAGAAACCCAGAGATGTAAATGATCACATGATGTCAAATTAATGGCACTTCTCAGGAGAAAAACGCCAGAAAATGTAACTAGGAAACGCTACCTTTCTAATCGGTACAAAAAGCACGTTTCGGATAATGACGATTCAAGCCGGACACAACCTCTCAACGGTGATGTAGGGAATACATCATCATTATCAGCATGATCAGTGCGACACTATTATCGGACTATGTCAAACGTATTATCATAGACCTATAACATACGTTCATATCACGCAATTAACTAACTAGTCAGAGGTGCCCGTTTGCTGACATTCAAATCAATAACTTTTACAAGTTTTCTTACTACCCCATAGACTTTATAAAGAATGGATGATTAAGACGCAGCCATGAATTTCCTCGAAATAATTGAGAAGATCATCACAAAGGGAGCCAACCTCATGCCATTCCATACGATAGCTATTTCTCTTACAAACCCATAGACAAGACGGAGTCATGAACTGCGAAACTATGAAATACTATCGAGATTCTGATCACGTACTTTTATCGTCTATAAGCGGATGACAGTTTGTGATATTTTGTGACACTGCAATCCATTTTGAAGACCAATTCTTAATAATAGCTGAATCTGACACCTTTTACCACGTTAAGACTGATCTATCCAGTCTTGCTTATTCCCTAGGTAGGTGGGCGTGGCAACCCAACGATAACACCACGAACACACGCAATCGTGAAGTTAAGGTATGGAGGTGTAAGAGAGAGAGAGAGAGAGAGAGAGAGAGAGAGAGAGAGAAGCGCATTTTCGCCTACGTTTACACCATTAGTAAATTAAAATATATCATATCTTTTGTGTCATAAATAATCGATCATGTCATGCCAAGTGTAACGAAATTAATCCATTAAAATTGATTTCATGGACGAAATGAATATTTGGTGAAATAGATTCTCATAATTTTATTGATACCTGTTTTATGACCCAAATGTTCTAAATGGATTGTCATACTCTAATGGACTTTCTTTCCTAATTGATTTAATGGATTTTTCACATTCTAATTCTCCCTATCACATATAGCTCTCCGAATCCGAACGCATACGGCGCTCTAATTTGGGGGCATGTAGAGTACCTACATAAAGAGAGTAGCGACATAGACGTCCTACTTCTTGTGAAACAAAATGGCGTTCAAATTCTTTCTATTTCGAACACCCGTTTGCTTATCGGAATTGAATAGAAATGTTGCGTAACAGGGAAACAAAATGGCATTCAAATCTTGGGTTGTCGCTACTCTCTTTATGTAGGTACTCTAGGGGCATGCAATTGTTAGGAAGCGAGCTTCCGGTTCCAGCTGGTACGAGTTTGAGTGTCGTTGACAATGTGTTGGTATTTTGTTTTTTCTAGTTTAAATATTTCCATTTAATTGTCATTTGATTGCAGCAAAAAGAAAACACGCCTAGCAGAAGCTTCTAGTCTTATAGAGGTGTTGTGGTCTAGTGGATATTTCTCAGGACTGTGAAACACAAGATACGGGGTTCGAATCCCTGCCGCAGCACTAATGTCCTTTGGCAATTCATTAATCTACATGTGCCACACTCGACCCTGGTGAGGCAAATGGGTAACTGGAAGATTAGTTCCTTGAAATCCTGAGCCTTGTAATTGCAGCTCGGCTAAAGCAAGGGTAGTAATATCCAGTCCCTTGAGAGCTCAGAGAGACTTTTGATCATAATGTGATATGCGCTATAACAAGAACTAATGGTTAATATAATAATGATGATGATGATAATAATAACAATCATCATCATCATCATCATCATCATCATCATCATCATCATCATCGCCATTATTCGATATTGTGTGGCGTATGTGTGTGCGTGTAGGAGGTTGCTAAGCCCATGATTAATGCAATTTCTTTTAGTTCATCAACGTGATCTTGCTATACAATTTACGAAAAGTCACAATATTACAGCCTGCGTCCCTATAGGATTTAATATCTGAAATATCATAAATAAATTACTAAATTACATTCAGCTTAGAAATGGGCTGATCACTGAGGTGTGATAGCCCAAGTAAAATAGATTAGGAGTTCGTTGATGCGAACAATTGAAAATGTCAGGGGAATACACACCAGTCGGGCTAAGTGAGAACCCTGAATTACTACTATGGAATAACAAACGAGATGATTTCTTATTTCACACACTGAAAGCTTTACGTTGTTCATACACGCAGCGGTAAAGTTCCTTTGCCGGGGGTTTATAAATCGTTCAACCCTATCACATTTCTGTATGTCATCATTTAACTGGAATGTACATACAGTTATGTCAGTTGTTGTGTCGACCATCCTTTAATTTGCCATTCATTCAGTACAAAAAATGAAAAAGGGACATTTCCATGCGATGACATCTCCACTATAATTAACAAATAAACCCGTATAATAATATTAAGAGTAATGGAGATATTATCTCCATTACTCTTTGAACCCCTGGATGCTGATATAGCTACATTACGACACATGATGACATAATTATGACACTTGCTCTCTGAGATGTAGCAAGTCATATTACACAACAGTACTTTGTGATGGATCGCATACTTGCCAACTCTACCGATTTAGGCGGTAGACTACCGCTTTTCATGGAATTTAAGCACCTACCGACTTTGAATTCTCTTTTCATTAGAAACTACCGATTTTGATCATTTTAATGGACCAAAAGTTTATTTTCATGCCTTTTCATTGATTACTGGCTCCATCACCCAATATCACACTTTGAAGGATTCTTTTGTTTTTATTTTCACGTATATGAAGTCATCTAACTTCAAATTTCAAAAATTCATAACAAATTTTCCAAACTGTCTTAGTTTAAGTATAGAAGCAGTGTCTTATCAGTCACCTTTCAAAAGCAAACATCTTATGTGCATCATGACGCCCATTATAAGATTTAAAATATCGAAATTTTCTTAAGGCAGAAGGGAGAAAAAAATACCTTAGCATGTTTCATATGTTTGGAAGCTTTGTTTTCAGTTTTCCTAGAAAATCGAGAATATTCATTTACAATGCCTTTCAAGATTTCAAAGCTGAAAAGCGCGAGTAGTGTCATCTCATTTCGAAAGCAAGAATTTAACGTGCATGATAACGCCCATTATTAGTTTCCAACTATCGAAAGCTTTTAAAGACGGAAGGGAGAAATAAATGCCTTTGGAAACTTTATTTTTAATTTTCTTAGAAAAGTGAGAATAGCCACACTATTTTTCAAAATTTCAAAGCTGAAAAACGAGAGTGGTGTCATTTATCACATTTCAAAAGCAAGATTACAATTATTCTTTTTCTCGGCTTGCCGATCCCGCCCCGCAAAAGTGCCACAAAAATTGCAAAAGTGCCAACTGCCACCTTACATAAAAGTATAGACAGGTACAGAAAGCAACTGGATTTCTCATTGCGATCATAGATATTGCGATGAAGGTTGTTAGAAAAAAGTTTTGAGTCGAGGGTTAAAGGTTATCCAGATACTTTAACACCACATTTTTGTAGACCTTTGAAAGATGGTGCTAGGGTCCATGATTCGAGGCATCACCGTGGGGATACAGGGGCACACCCCCTTGATAAAAGAAAAGGAGAGGAAAGAGAGAGGGAGTGAAGGGGGTGAAAATGTGAATATGAATTAACATTTCATCCACGAACTGAACAAGAGCGGTATCCCTGTTGCTCACTTGTACTTTTTAAGTCTGAAAAGTCCTGTTTTTTTCTTTGCACTTTTACCACCTTAAGACTGAATATTCCCAGTCTTGCTTATTCCCAAGGTAGGTGGGCGTGGCAACCCCACGATAACACCACGAACACACGCAATCGCTTATATACAGATATTTGTTTCCCGGTCGGTCCGTGTATGTTGTGTGTGTTGTTAGGCTAGAGTCCTCCTCCTCCTCCCCTCTCTCTCTCTCTCTCTCTCTCCTCTCTCTCTCTCTCTTTCTCCTCCCTCTCTCTCTCTCTCTCTCTCTCTCTCTCTCTCTCTCTCTCTCTCTCCAGCATTCGATTATGGGCGCCCCACTTCCTCCCTCCTTTAAAGCTACTCCACTGTAGCTCACCATCACCAGATCTACTGCTCACATGATTTGAAATGTCACAAAGTGAATAGACCGAACTCTTCAGTTGAGAAATGCCAGCAAATGTTACTCCCGGTCTTTCATGTCTATCATGCTCCATCCTTCTCTTTATACCCTCTTTCATCTTCGCATTCTTTTTCCAGGATTCGATTGAGGAAGCCTGCCCCCCCCCCCCCCCCCCCCGTCTGAGAAACCCAGAGATGTAAATGATCACATGATGTCAAATTAATGGTACTCCTCAGGAGAAAAACGCCAGAAAATGTAACTAGGAACGCTACCTTTCTAATCCGTACAAAAATCTCGTTTCGGATAGTGACGATTCAAGCCAGACACACCCTCTCAACGGTGATGTAGGGAATACATCATCATTATCAGCATGATCAGTGCGACACGACACTTTATTATCGGACTATGTCACGCGTATTATCGTAGACTATAACATATGTTCATAATCATGCAATTAGCTAGCTCTAAAGGTGCCCGTTTGCTGCCATTCAAAACGATAACTTTTACAAGTTTTCTCACTACCCCATAGACTTCATAAAGGATGGATGATTAAGACGCAGCCATGAATTTCCTCGAAATGATTGAGAAGATGATCACAACGGGAGCCAACCTCATGCCATTCCATACGATAGCTATTTCTCTTACCAGTGGCGGCACCAAGGGGGGGCATGGGGGGCATTTGCCCCCCCCCACTCAGAAGCTTTGCCCCCTCAGTTGCCCCCCCAGAAATTTTGAGGACTGAAAAGAAAAATTATACAGTAATTTGTAAATAAGTAGATGTTGTCATAAGCATCATATTCAAGCTGTGAAGTGCTCTAAAATACCATTTTCCGCTCTTCAAAACTTCGATTGAAAACCAAAAAAGTGGTTATTTTTGGCTCGCTCGATTCGCTCGCTCATCATATCTTTAAAGTCCTTTTCTAAAATGAGATTAAAAAAAGGAAAAGTAGCCATTTTTGGCTCGCTCGCTTCGCTCGCTCGTCATATTTCAGAACCCAAAAAGTGGTTATTTTTGGCTCGCTCGCTTGGCTCGCTCGTCATATTTATGAAGCTCTCTTCTAAAATGCGATTAAAAACAAGAAAAGTAGCCATTTTTGGCTCGCTCACTTCGCTCGCTCGTCATATTTCACGATATTTATTCGAAAATGCGATTAAAAACCAAAAAAGTGGTTATTTTTTGTTCGCTCGCTTTGCTCGCTCGCAAAATTGATATTAAAATGTGTGTAAGAGGAAAAAAAAACCTTGCGCTTCACGCTCAATTTCTCCATACACGCAAAAAAAAAATTGACTGCCGGTGCCCCCCAACATTTTCTTTTGCCCTCCATTTGCCCCCCCCCCCACTTTAACAATCCTGGTGCCGCCACTGTCTCTTACAAACCCATAGACAAGACGGAGTCATGAACTGCGAAACTATGAAATACTATCGAGATTCTGATCACGTGCCTTTATCGTCCATAAGCGGATATTTTGTTACACTGCAATCCATTTTGAAGACCAATTCTTAATAATAGCTGAATCTGACAGAGCTATAAATCGTGTCAGAGCTAGGATCATCATATACAAAGAAAACACCTATTACCCTTACAACCCCCTCCATTTTTCTACCCCCCCCCCGAAAAAAAGCGATCGACGAGACTGTAAAATGCTTATTACGATGTAGTGGTTTTATCGACTAATACTACTAATGATGATGGAAGTAGTAATCATAATGATAACGATACATAAGGGTTTTTTTCCCCACGGGAGCCACATCAGACTGCAGCTGCCCTCTTCTTGCAGGCTCTGTAAATATTTTTCCAGGTTAACAGCTGTGGCAACTCGTGTATATAATTGCTTACAAAATATGTCAATCATTCTAACATATACATGTATGCCAAAGCATTCGCTTGGATCCAGCTGAGGTATGTTGCTTGTCATTGTTCAAAAATTCATCTGTCACCGACAAAGGAATTAATAAGTGAAGGTTAAGGATTTGTCAGTCTGTCAGTTGAGCGAATTTGGAGTCACTGAAACGACTAGCCCGTCTACGTGGTCTAGTGGTTAAGGCATTGCCATTCACAGCCAAGGATCCGGGTTCGATTCCCGGGGGAGACAATTCATTCAACCTTTGAAAAAAAAATTAAAAAGACAGGAGAGCTCTGGGGAACTTTCATCTATCATTCTCTCACTTGCTTTTTTCCATAAGAGTTGCCAAAGTTTTTGTTATTGTTGTTGTTATTAATAATTTTGCTTACAAATTTACACATGCAGCAACGGAAATACCCACATGAAAGTGGACTTGAGGTGGCCAGATTTCAAGTCGATTTTCATGTGAGTATTTTCATTGCTGCATATTTATAAGGTTTAATACATGTATTAACAAATCTAAACGATAGTCAACCGGTTTGATTGCAAGTGAACTCACTGTGTCATTGCAGAGTAATGGGTCATGTGTATGGATCCATGCTACAACAACAATCCAAATGTGAGGGAACTGCTTATTATTTTATTACAATTATTCTTTTTCTCGGCTTACCGATCCCGCCCCGCAAAAGTGCCAAGTGCCGCCTTACATAAAAGTATACACAGGTACAGAAAACAACTGGATTTCTCATTGCGATCATAGCTATATTCCGATGAAGGTTGTTAGAAAAACGTTTTGAGTCCAGACACTTTAATACTACATTTTTTCTAGATCTTTGAAAGCTGGTGCTAGGGTCCATGATTCGAGGCATCACCGTGAGGATACAGGGGCACACCTCCTTGATAAAAGAAAAGGAGAGGAAAGAGAGGGGGAGTGAAGGGGATGAAAATGTGAATATGAATTAACATTTCATCCACGAACTGAACAAGAGCGGTATCCCTGGTGCTCACTTGTACTTTTTAAGTTTGAAAAGTTCTGTTTTTTCTTTGCACTTTTACCACGTTAAAAGACTGAATATTCCCAGTCTTGCGTATTCCCTAGGTAGGTGGGCGTGGCAACCCCACGATAACACCACGAACACACGCAATCGTGAAGTTAAGGTATGGAGGTGAGTGAGTGAGAGAGAGAGAGAGAGAGAGAGAGAGAGAGAAACACGCGCATTTTCGCCGACTGGTAAGCCCTACGTTTACACCATTAGTAAATGAAAATATATCATATCTTTTGTGTCATAAATAATCGATTATGTCATGCCAAGTGTAACGAAATTAATCCATTAAAATTGATTTCATGGACGAAATGAATATTTGGTGAAATAGATTCTCATAATCTTATTGATACCTGTTTTATGACCCAAATATTCTGCATGAATTGTCATACTCTAATGGACTTTCTTTCCTAATTGATTTAATGAATTTTTCACATTCTAATTCTCTCTATCACATATGGCTCTCCGAATCCGAACGCATACGGCGCTCTAATTTGGGGGCATGTAATTGTTAGGAAGCGAGGTTCCGGTTCCAGCCGGTACGAGTTTGAGTGTCGTTGACAATGTGTTGGTATTTTGTTTTTCTAGTTTAAATATTTCCATTTAATTGTCATTTTTTTGCAGCAAAAAGAAAACACGCCTAGCAGAAGCTTTTAGTCTTCAGTATAGAGATATTGTGGTCTAGTGGATATTTCTCAGGACTGTGAAACACAAGATACGGTGTTCGAATCCCTGCCGCAGCACTAATGTCCTTTGGCAAGTCATTAATCTACATGTGCCACACTCGACCCTGGTGAGGCAAATGGGTAACTGGAAGATTAGTTCCTTGAAATCATGAGCCTTGTAATTGCAGCTCGGCTAAAGCAAGGGTAATAATATCCAGTCCCTTTGAGAGCTCCGAGAGACTTTTGATCATAATGTGATATGGGCTATAACAAGAACTAATTGTTAATATAATAATGATGATGATGATAATAATAACAATCATCATCATCATCATCATCATCATCATCGCCATTATTCGAAATTGTGTGGCGTATATGTGTGCGTGTAGGAGGTTGCTAAGCCCATGATTAATGCAATTTATTTTAGTTCATCAACGTGCTCTTGCTATACAATTTATGAAAAGTCACAATACTACAGCCTGCGTCCCTAAAGGATTTAATATCTGAAATATCCTAAATAAATTACTAAATTACATTCAGCTTAGAAATGGGCTGATCACTGAGGTATGATAGCCCAATTGAAATAGATAAGGAGTTCGTTGATGCGAACAATTGAAATGTCAAAGATGTACACACCAGTCAGGCTAAGTGAGAACCCTGAATTACTAGTATGGAATAACAAACGAGATGATTTCTAACACACTGGAAGCTTTACGTTGTTCATACACGCAGCGGTAAAGTTCCTTTGCCGGGGGTTTATAAATCGTTCCACCCTATCACATTTCTGTATGTCATCATTTAACTGGAATGTACATACAGGTATGTCAGTTGTTGTGTCGACCATCCTTTAATTTGCCATTCATTCAGTACAAACAATGAAAAAGGGGCATTTCCATGCGATGACATCTCCACTATAATTAACAAATAAACCCGTATAATAATATTAGAGTAATGGAGATATTATCTCCATCACTTCTGAACCCCTGGATGCTGATATAGCTACATTACGACACATGATGACATAATTATGACACTTGCTCTCTGAGATGTAGCAAGTCATATTACACAACAGTACTTTGTGATGGATCGCATACTTGCCAACTTTACCGATTTAGGCGGTAGACTACCGCTTTTCATGGAATTTAAGCACCTACCGACTTTGAATTCTCTTTTCAGTAGAAACTACCGATTTTGATCATTTTAATGGACCAAAGTTTATTTTCATGCCTTTTCATTGATTACTGGCTCCATCACCCAATATCACACTTTGAAGGATTCTTTTGTTTTTATTTTCACGTATATGAAGTCATCTAACTTCAAATTTCAAAATTTCATAACAAATTTTCCAAACTGTCTTAGTTTAGTATAGAAGCAGTGTCTTATCAGTCACCTTTCAAAAGCAAACATCTTATGTGCATCATGACGCCCATTATAAGATTCAAAATATCGAAATTTTCTTAAGGCAGAAGAGAGAAAAATACCTTGGCATGTTTCATATGTTTAGAAGCTTTGTTTTCAGTTTTCCTGGAAAATCGAGGATATTCATTTACAATGCCTTTCAAGATTTCAAAGCTGAAAAGCGCGAGCAGTGTCATCTAATTTCGAAAGAAAGAATTTAACGTGCATGATAACGCCCATTATTAGTTTTCCAACCATCGAAAGCTTTTAAAGACGGAAGGGAGAAATAAATGCCTTTGGAAACTTTATTTTTAATTTTCTTAGAAAAGTGAGAATAGTCACACTATTTTTCAACATTTCGAAGCTGAAAAACGAGAGTGGTGTCATTTATCACATTTCAAAAGCAAGAGATTAATGTACATCATGACGCCCACTATTAGTTTCCAAATATCAATATGGAGGAATAAATACCTTTGTAAACTTGTTTTATTTTTTCTTGGAAAAGTGGGAAGAGTAACTTACATTACCTTTCAAGATTTCAAAGCTGAAAAGGGAGATGAGGAAATGATACCTTTTAGTTTCAGTGCTTCAGTAATCAATATCCAAAACTATTTATGGAATTGATATACATAATCATTTTTTAAGGAAATGGTGCCAGAAAATAGTTGAATATGAGAAATAATGTCTCGCAGGCTCTGAAAGGCTGCTCCCCGGAAGATTTTTCAGAGGATTTTCCAGACGCAAATTTGGAACGAAAGCGTTAAAAATAATGAGTTAAGGCTACAACAGATCGGGACAATAGATTGTGAAGACTTTCCTAAAGTGCTCTAAAATATGTTTGACTGTTCAAAAATATAAATTCTTCCGCTCGGTCCCTACGCTCCCTCGCATACAATGAAGAAGGTAATCAGTTAATTTCCAGGTATTATAATAGAATCAGATATTTGTACACCGCACGTATTCACTAAACAAAGGTGCTCAAGGCGCTCTCAATATCATACCGGCTCAGTCAGACTACCAGTTTCAGTGCTCACAGCATTTTAGGAATTTCTTCCTGCCCATACCCATCTTCACCTGGGTGGAGAGTGGCAAAATGTAGATTAATGTCTTAATTGCCAAATGACGTAAGTGCATGGGCATAATTCTATTTTGTGACTATAAGAGCTAGATAATGCAAAGTAATTCTAATCCTGCTAATTGGAACTACACAACGAAATGTGGTGGCAAAAGTAATCAAGGAATTATTCAAGGGGTCCCTCCTCCCTATGAAAAGGAAAGAAAAGAAAAATGAGCACTACTGACCCCAATAAAACAAAACATAGATAATATTAGTAGATGCTTAATTGTGAAACAATTGTATAGAAAGTGCTTGAAAATGCAAGGTTTTTCTCTCTTGGTCACCACGTGACCGCGCGTCCTGAAAGAAAGTAATTTTCTAAGAGCGTCACTAAAACGCTAGGTTTCCTTTATGAAAATACAAAATTCTCTCATTCACATGTCGCCCCCTCCCCGCCGTGAAAAACCTCCCCTGATACCCCTCCAGATCCTTGCCCCCGCACTGTACCGATAAAGAAAAAAAAAAATAATAAAAAACTACCTCTTTTTCATTCTTCAGTGTTGGCAAGTATGGGATCGCTAAACTATGAATTTTGAAGAATTTCTAAAATTATGCATAATTTATTCATGAGTGTTTTTTAAAAGATTAAAACATGATTTTTCTCGTCTGAATAATTTTTCCAAGCTTAATTATAGCATGACATAGATTCTGCGGTGTATGTACTACGCAGTGGGAAATAAATCGATCTGCTTCTATCTTTCAATTTTAACGCAAAATGCACTGGAAAACAGGGTGAAATTCTAATTATGGAGGTGAGCTTTTACGTTGCGGGCAATGGAGATCGGCGTTGGGGATCAGGTTCATTTCCATATCTATGGCCAAAATTATTCAAAATGACCGCGCTCACGGACGGCCCACTTGCTCACTGTGTAGTGAGTACGCGTCTCTCCTCGCGCTTTTATGTCCTGTAAAGGAAAATGAAAGCTGTATTGACAAGTTTGCTGCTTGATCACTCATAGTTAGCTTATAAAAACGTCATGATATAAGAGATTTAAAGAAAGTTTCTTAAATATCTTATTGTTGAATCAATATCATGGTACAATACTATAAACAAGTGAACATTACGATCTTGATAAGGAAATTACCTAATCTCCTGGTACAATACTGAGAAAAATTGCAATAGTATACTTTCAACATTTTCTCTAGCTTTAGAGAAAATGTTGAAATCCGGGAGACCTAAAAATAAAATCAAACTGTGTATATTTTTTCCGTTCTTGAAGGTTAGTTTGGAAGAATATCATATTAAAAATCGTCCTCCAAAGCATGTGGGCATGTATGGGGGGGGGGGGGGGGGGGGGGGTCATTGCATTTCGATCGGTCGCTGAGTACGATGTGCTCTCACATCAAGCTTGCATCGGTCGCGATCAGTTGCTGAAGTACCTCTTAGGTCGGACTCAGCGACCGATCGTTTTTGACCAAAAAGATCGGTCGCTGAGTACGATGAAATGCTTTCACACCATGGTTTCATTGGTCGCTGGTTACGGTCTCTGCGACCGTACCCAGCGACCGTACCTTCGTGTGAAAGCAGTATAAGATGAAACATGTGTATGAGTACTTGATTTGTACTCAAAAACCCTGAAACCAACCATAATTTAGAATGAAAAATTGTAAGTTAGACGCAAACGGCGATTTCATTATCCTTCGTCTCACGAGACAATCACTGAGAGGACCACTTTGCTTGAATTTGAAAATGCCGTTATGTGCCTCCCGCCGCGTGATACGCCAATAGACACAGTACGGTAAGGTGAGTCATACGCGCATGCGCACTCCTTATGTCTATTCTGTGCAACCGACCCTCGTATATTTTTCAAACATTGGTTCACATTTCTAATATTTAAAAATACTTCCTGTGGATATTATACTTTGAAACTTTCAGACTGGTATTTTTACACTTTAACCCTTATGTTTAGCCCATTTTCAAGTAACAAAACAAGATTTTTAAAAATCATAACAATTGAATTGAATTGAATAACTTTATTACCAACAAAAAAAAAGGTTACAGTACAACATGAGTAACAATAAAAACATAAATGTAGAAGTTGGTAAAAGGACTCTACAGAAATAGCAAAATAGCTAGTGAGGCATAGGACCCCTTTTACACAATAAGTGTAATAATTTGTACATGTATATACATGAAAGTGTGAATGAAATAAAACGCGGCAAGACATATTAAGTACAGGATTCATCAAAAGCTAACAGAGTGAAAACTACAGACTACCTGCATTTACAACTGTACAATGCTAGAGTATAGTTGGCATAAATATACTAAACAACTAAATCTAAACATAATCACATAATTTCCTCAGTATTTCCTAAGCCTGTAGCTAAAATGTTTTTCGTATTGAGGTTTTTCAACTCCAGTGGTAATGCATTCCAGATTTTTGACCCCGTGAATGCAATTGAGGTTTTACCATGTTCTGTCTTCACTTTAGGAATAAGAAACTTACTTCTTTTTTGTCTCGTATCATAACAATTTTCGAAGTATTCAAAATATTCATGCACTGAGTGTGGTAATTGCCTGCTTATCAATCTAAAAATAAAAGTCGCAACCAAATGTTTGTACAACTTGAAAACATCTAAAACACCCAAAGAATGAAATAGAGGTGATGAGGGGGTCATTCTTTTACCAAAATTTATTGCTCTCAGTGCCATCTTTTGTAAAATCAAAATTCTGTTTATCGAATTGGCAGGCTCAGATCCCCAGACTTCAATACCATGTGATATACTGCACGAATGCATGATACATAATATCTTAGTCTGAATAAAATTCCTACTCTCTTACGAAGTACAATTACAGAGGTTACAAACATGTTCGCTCCAATTCAAATACCTGTCAATATATATTCCAACGAAAAGCGAGGTATTCAATTCACTCACTGGGGCATCCTTAAGCTGCACAGATCCAGTAACATTTATTTCTTTCCTTCTCGGCTTTATGATCATAAAGTTAGTCTTTTTTACATTAATGGTTATTTTGTTTACATCACACCACTGACAAATGCTCGTCAAATTTTCGGATATTTCCAGCAAATCAATGTTCGATTTGCCAGGGGGAAAAGAATGAAATATATTAGAGTCATCAGCAAATAATCTAAAATTGAAGTAATCCGATGATCGAGGCAAGTCATTAATATATATCAAAAACAACGTGGGACCTAAAACAGATCCCTGTGGTACACCACAAACTATTGGCGATAACGGAGATTTTGATCCCTTATGTTGTACAAACTGATAACGGTTAGCTAGATAGTCACGGAACCAATTCAACTGAAGATCTCGTATACCATAATTCTGTAATTTGCCTAAAAGGATGTCATGATTTATCGTGTCAAATGCCTTTGCAAAATCAACAAAGATGCCAACTGTAACTCGACCCTCATCTTGGAACTGAACTAACTGATTTACAAGACTTATTAATGACATTTTTGTACTATGCTTCTCTCTAAATCCATATTGATGTTTGAATAACAACTCATACTTCTCAAGAAATTTGAATAGCCTTGTATTCACTAATCTCTCAAATATTTTACTGATGAATGGTAAAACTGAAATGGGTCGATAATTGCCTGGATCGAGTTTTATTCCTTTCTTGTACACAGGACTAACTCTAGCTATCTTCATCGAGCTTGGAAAGGAACCCAATTGTAAGGACAAGTTGAAAATGTAAGAAAGAGGATGGGATACATAATAAGCACTGTCAGCTAGAAGATTAATAGGAATGTTGTCATAGCCACATGACTTTTTTATCACAACTTAAAAGTACTTTCTCAACCTCTACAGGCGTTATCGGTAACCAATAAAATGAGTTCGTGGTTAGCTCTTCTAAATAATGTTTATAATTTTGACTATGCTGTGATACTCTTAATTTTGTTGCAAGTTTCGGACCTACAGAGACAAAGAAATCGTTCAACTTATTAGCAATTTCTTGCGGATCCGTATAGTCTCTAACACCAAAATCAGATTCCACTTGTATTTTATCTATGATTCTTTTGGACTGATTTCCCTTGCCAAGTAAATCATTAACTGTTTTCCATGTTTTGTTAGAATTACCATTAGGTTCGAAACAAATTACCATAGTATATTTTTTTGGCATTCCTGAGAACCGTAGTCAAAACATTTCTATATTTCTTATATTTCCTATGTTCAGTATCATTAAATTTAGATGCCAAAACTTTAGAATAAAGTTTATGCTTGTGTTTAATGGATTTCATGAAGATTTTGTAATCCAAGTCTAACTGTACTTGTCTTTTGGGTCCTTTCCACCAATGGGGCATGTTTATCACATAAACTTCCAAAAATATCAATAAACCTATCATAAGCCAGACTAGCATGCATCAGCTCATATATTTCCTGCCAAGGCGCTCTAAGCAAGGTCATCATGAAACCTTTCTTTCTCGTAATACTTGTCATTTCTAGTTGTCATCTTTTGAACTGAGCTATCCTTACCAGAACAATGTTCAAGCAATACACACAATGGGGATTGGTCTGACACGTCAGTTATTATAATACCAGCATAATTATTACCATCACTGAAATTGAGGTATATGTGATCAATTAATGTTTCAGTCAATTCTGTTTTTCGAGTCGGATAAGTTATGACTTGTTCTAAACCAAAAGATTGCATGTTAGTCTTAAAATCATCTACATGTATTGTATTACTCACCAAATCAATATTAAAATCACCCATTATAATACATCGATGCCTGTCTAGCTTCAATTTATATAAAGTATCAGTCAGACTTTCCTTAAATTCTCTCAAATGTTAACCTATTCGGCTTAAGTCCTCATTGCATTTAGAACTCAGTGATAATCCACACTTGAAAATGATTTATCCTACTGAAAAGATTGTACATAGATGTGTTTTTTTTTCTGGAAACTGAACAAGCCATAAAATGAAGCCTTGTAAGTCCTGGGCAATTAATCGTAGTTGGCAAGCCATGTACCAAAGAGTTACAACTGATCGTAAGATTGATTGTATCTCTTTATGTTACACCCCCAGATCTCCATTTCATATATCGGTGACCATGTAGACACTCTGTATCTATCATCTGTTCATAATAAAACCATGATTTATAGTATCTGATTATTTGTGTATGTATGTATGTATGTATATATCTTTGATTTTGCCACACGAGAAGAGTTATGGTGTCGATGTATTCATGTAAACAAAATTCACTTACATGTGTATATTCGATTTTTCGAGGGGAGGGGCTGTTGTTAATTGGCTATTCGACTAAACAGCCTTTTTCTATAATTGGTCTCACTGAAACATGGCTATGTCATGAATCTAAACAACCCTTTTTATTAAATGGCTATGATTTTATAACAAATAACAGGAAAGACAGAACTGGGGGTGGCGTAGCATTTTACATTTCACATGACTACGAGTATACCGTTTGTGATGAACTTAACATCATGAATTCTACCGTCGAATCTCTTTTTGTATAGACCTCCAAACTCTAACACAAACGATTTTTAAACTTATCTTTCTGACTCTGTAAACAACCCAGCTCTCGCTAACAGGGACGCTGTCTTCGTAGGCGATTACAACATTGATTTACTGAAACAACACAATGTATCTCATGAATTCCTTGAAACATTTTTGCCTGCCTGTTTCTTGCCTCTTATTTCCAAACCCTACTCGGGTAGCCGACAAAACCGCTACACTCCTGGACAATATTTTTTGTAACATTCTCCCCTCCAGATTCTTTTATAGACCTTTCCGATATAACAGATCATTTCCCAATTCTCACTCACTTTCCATTAAGACGCTCAACTAGACCTGTTCATTCTCAACCACTAAGACGCAGACCAAAGCATGAAAATACAGCTTAGGCGCTTCTTTTGACTCTGTCGATTGGTCTTGCGTGTACGATACTGAAGACATCAATTTATCCTTTGACAATTTTTAAAATATATTGAATGACAAGTTAGATAAGCACATCCCGATGTTAAAAGACAAACGTAACACATACAAAACTGCTCCAAAACTACCAGGGATATCACCATCTATTTTGCGTTCGATTTATAGAAAAAAAATACTTATATTACAAATTCAAAATGAAAGGTACAGAGCACAAATCTTATAAAAAATACCCTAACTAGAATATTACGACTTGAAAAGAAAAAATACTTTGAAAAACAGCTCTATATAAACATGATATCCAAAATACACAGAAAGTTATAAAACAGGCAATGAACTTATCGAGAAATAAATTAGATATTTCCAAAATCAGATTTAATGATGTCATTGTTGACGATGCTGACAGTATTGCCAATATTTTTAATGATCATTTTTCTTCTGTTGGTGAAAACTTGGCCAAAGACATTCCTCCCGCGACGAAAAACTACTCTGACTATCTTGGCACGCCTAATCCGACTTCTATTTTTTTTTGCTCCAACTTATAGTCAGGAGATAATTGATATTGTATCTGGATTAAAAAGTAAGAAAAGCCCAGGTTTTGATGGCATTAATAATTTCATTTTAAAAGCTGTGATAAATTCTATTGTTACCCCTTGGTACATATATTCATTCTTTCCTTAGAATCAGGTATAGTTCCAGATAAAATGAAAATTCCTAAGGTAATTCCTTTATGCAAAAAAGGTGATAATTTGGACGTCAGTAATTACCGACCTATTTCTTTGTTGTCTTCTTTTTCTAAAATCCTCGAAAGAATAGTCTACATTAGAACTGCCAAGTTTTTTACAATACATAGTATTTTGTCTGATTTCAGTTTGGGTTCCGCGAAAAGCACAGCACCACTCATGCGTTATTGAATTTTATTGATAAAGTAGTAAGTGCTCTCAACAAATCTTGTCATCTGGTGGGTATTTTCCTGGACTTCTCCAAGGCCTTCGACACCATCAATCACCAAATCTTATTACATAAATTGTCACATCATGGGGTGCGAGGGAAGGCCTTGGAGTGGTCCAGGAGCTACCTATCCGGTAGACAACAATATGTTTTTGTTAAAGGTCATAATTCTAACATGCAAGATATAAAATGTGGAGTCCCTCAGGGTAGCCTACTGGGCCAATTGTTGTTTACCCTTTACATTAAAGACATTAACTAACATTGTTATGATTTTAAAAAATCTTCTTTTGTTACTTAAAAATGGGATAAACATAAGGGTTATAGTGTAAAATTACCATTCTGAAAGTTTCAAGGTATAATATCCACAGGAAGTATTTTTAAATATGAAAAATGTGAACCATGTTTGAAAATATACGAGGGTCGGTTGCACAGAATAGACATAAGGAGTGCGCATGCGCGTATGACTCACCTTACCGTACTGTGTGTATTGGCGTATTACGCGGCGGGAGGCACATAACGGCATTTTCAAATTCAAGCAAAGTGGTCCTCTCAGTGATTGTCTCGTGAGACGAAGGATAATAATATCGCCGTTTGCATCTAA
>JAPZVO010000845.1:0-21422 GCA_029962745.1 Echinometra lucunter
ATCCTTTTTTCAACTTTTTAATAATTCAATGTGGACTTTATTTGATGAAAATATACAAGCATTTAGTGCATCTGTTGCTATATGAAAAGCTGCTTTCTAGTGGTCAGAAAAAGTATTAAAAATGAAATGGTTCTCCATATTAGTGAAAAGGAGTGGCACAAAAGGACCCTTATGGAATGCAACATATTGTTGTTTGTTTTATTCAGGTACAAGATGCATTTGTGGGGGGCCACTGTGTTTTGCTTTAAAATCTTCCAAAGTCATCAGCCTACCAATATACCAAGTTAAAAATCACAACGTACAGTAGTAACACCATAAAAGCAAGCAACTAAATCAATAAATGGTATATACACTTTGCTTTCCTGCATATGTAATTCTGCCTTCCTTTTGGAAAATATAAGTAGAGTTTATATAGTAGTTAAGATATTTCTGAAAATGATAAATATGTATTTCAATCTTCAGTATGACAATGGTCTACAAGCTAATGTTTGTATTGATGCATGTAGCCAAGTGTATGTAATTGATTTATATTTACACATATTATCTATACTACTGTTAAAGGAATATGTCGTTCAAGCATACAAGACACAATGGCTTCCACAATCATGGTAGTTTAACTCTTACTATACCTATAGGGGTTTTGCCTCTTTCATGAATTTTAAAAGGTGAAGCAATGTTACTTTCCTAAACTTCTTTTACCATGGTTTATATTACAAAATTTATGCAAAAATTATAGGATATTCATCATCTTTTCAAATGATACCAAAATCAATCATTTCAACTCCATGCATGAACATTAATGTGCTTGAAAAATTGGTTTCCTTTTAACTTTACAATCCCACCCCTCATCTGTTTACTACTGGTTTTTTTTAGAAAACCCCTAAACAAATTCTGCAAGTTACTCAAAAAAAAAATAATCATGCGGTTGCACTTTTTAAAAAAATCGATTCAAAAGTGGACAATAGCCTTGATATGCAATGAGCAAAAGAATCTCACCGAGAGCTCTGGTGGGTCAATCAAATGGTTCACTGCTTTTCAAAATAACTAAATGACTTAATGTAGTTTGAATAAAATTGAAAAAAAATATTCCATACTGAATTTTCCCTTATTTAATTTTTTGGTGCGCTTGATGATTTTTATGCTCTTCTGGATGTTTTTGTTTCACATGAATTTTAACTTAAGCCAATATCTACAAGATCCAGATGGTTTTTGTATCAAGCCTAAGTGTCATTGCATTAAGATAGCTCATTGAATTGTTCCAGGAGATCCGAAGCTGATGGTCTCTTCTCTGGCTTCTGATTGAAGCAAGGATCTAGGATCTTCTTGACCTTGGGATCCACAGCAGATAGAGACTGAGGTTTTCCTGTTAGACCTGTCAACATGCGAGCCATAAGTGCCAATGGATTGGCAGAGTCACCCCAGAGCCGCTTCATGGCAAACAGTTCCACCAATGTTCCTCCCACAGACCAGATGTCATGCTTGTTGGAGTGCCTGTATCCCGGCTCCGTTGCGCCTAGAGCCTCAGGTGGCATGAAGCAGGGTGTACCCCTCATGTTGACTGAGGACTGGGACATGAGGTTGCGGTTCTTGATATGGGCCAGGCCCAAGTCACAGACATAGGCACGCATTGTAGCAGTCTCCACCTGCCAGAATCAAACATATTTCAGAACACTTTTTGAGTAATTTAATCATGCTAAAGAAAGAGGACAAACATCAACTCGAAAAGGGCAAGTTCATTCAAAGACCAACACATCAAGTATAAAACTCAAGGCTTACATGATATTCTGTTGTTATATTAATTAAAATTATTGTTTCTTGCAAATTGTTCGAAGAATAATTACTGTGGCATTAATTCAGTCAGATATTGTGCACATCAATAAAAAACGAATCTTTATAAATAGCAGATCAAATCTGCATGAATTCTACATTCCCATTCAAATGCCAATGAAATCTAAGACTGTAAGTGCAAGACTTTATGTTTGATTACGGTTTATTGAAAATCATGGCCTCAGTGAAACTGCTGAGATTCGAAAGAGGCACTAATATCTATGTATTCCTACTTACAAGAATATTGGCTGGCTTGATGTCAAGATGTAATATGTTGCAGGCATGCATGAAGGTTACAGCCTGGAGAACCTCTCGAGCTATCTGCAGCTTCTTCTCCCAGTCTAGAGGGATCTGCAAGATGAAAATTGACAAGCAGCAGAGAGAAAAGGATTAATTGAAACAGTGTACAATATAACATACAGTATGAAGGGGGAAACTAAAGTTACACAATTAGTATTTTGCAGCTATAAGGTCACAAAATTCATTAGTTGATACGCAATTTATTTTACCTGGTCTTTGATCTACATATTCTAAAGTTAACTTGTGAAAATTGTGACTGAGGAATGTCAAGAACACATATTTTCAAGTCAATATCAATGCTAGTATCAATTTTTGGGGGGAATATGAACATGTTTGGGAATATGAAGCTATGGATAAGTAGTAGAATTTCACTCCAGTTTCTAACTCAGATAATATCACAAGAAGCAAAATAACTGATTCTTTTTTACAATCTGGTTGTATTAGTCATATCTGAAGTTTGGTGCACTGAACTCGTTGCACTGCATGTATTTGCAATCATCTCATGATGAAGCTAATTCGTCGGTCATCAACCTGCTGAACCTACGTCACTCCTCCCCCCCCCCCCCCCCCCTCCCCCTTGTCATCCCCCTACCCATCCCTTTATCAACCTGCTGAACCTTTGTTATGAATTGTCCATATCGCAAATACAAGATTCAACAGTAGAGGACGACATTACCCACATACCGCACAGGTCAGCACATGCACAGATACAAAATCCAGTACTGACGATTTGACAAGAATTTTTCCAGCTTCCATAGAAAATGTACAGCCAAGTTATATTGTTCAGATTTCATAAACTCTCCTGATAATTTTATTAGATCTATGCAGGTAGCATCAAAATTTATTGCTTACATTTTCTAGGCTCAAAAACTATAATTTTTATGGGACTTGTTAAGACTCAACCCATTATGTTTGTATGGAAACCGACAGTGCCCTTGTCTGGCCGTGTGTGGGAAATATCGCCCTCTACTGTTGAATTTCCTATTTGCGATATGGAGAATTACCTTGACATTGTCCCTATCTGGAAAGATGATGGTGGCCAAACTCGGTCCTTCAATCAACTGCATAACAAGGTAAGCCTCCTGCCCTTGGTACCCTAGTGCCATCATCTGAACAATATTTGGATGGGATGCTCGTCTAAATGGAAAAAAAAGAGTATGGTGGGTAAAGAATGATGGATGAAGTATTAGCTGTTTTGTGCATTTGAAAATCCTCCTTATTTGTCCACAGGCTTAATTAGGAACAGCACCTTGTATCCCTTGGAAAAAGGATTATCTAAATAGAATTGTTATTAGATGTATTATCATTATCTGCAAGAAAATTTGTGACCACTACACCAAGTCTACTACAGTATCTGAAATGTTGGGATGAGATCCTCCTGTTAATGGAGAGAAGGGTATGGAGGGTACATGTATTTTCCATTCCATGTATATTTGCACATTCCATTTCATTTCTGCATATATTTCACACTCTGTGCATATCTGCATAACAGACCTATTTAAATTGTAAAGTTGCAATTTAGATTATAAATTTACAATGACCTATTTAGATTATGAATTTATAATCACTTCATATAGATCAGAATTGTTATAATCCCTACACATTCACTACCTGAAAAGGGCGAGATTTTCCTTTCCCTGCCTCGAGGAAAGCAAAACTCAAAATTGTTAGAAGGAAAATATTTCTCTGATACCATAAATCTCTGGTTACAAAAGCTATAAAGGCTTAAATTAATAAGCATTAATAATCATTACTACGATCCGAACAATGTTTGAATACAATGCCTGTCCTAAAGGAGGGACCAGTATGAAGAATATAAATTGTAGAATGAAATGCATGTCTGCTTTAAAAAAAAATGTAGGCTTGTGAATCTATACATACCAACCAACAAGATGAACATTCAAGATGTAAAGTCTTCTGAATGAATTAAACCCACAAAACCTTGCAAAGCCAAAAAACTAGAATCTCATTTTTCATCATTAATCAACAAAACACAGGATGTTAAAGCTTATGTACAGTTTTGGTAGCAAAAAGATAATTGGCACAAAACTGATTAAGAATAGTCTGACCACTGTCCACCCTTTATAAAAAAAATACAAGTTTGAGATCGTGTGATATTCAATTCATGATTTACAGTGAATTCTAGTGTAAATGTCGGAAAGTTGAATGCAATAGAACAGTTACACTCTGCCCTATGCTATGACCCCCCCCCCCCTCCCTCCACACACACACACACACACACACACAAACAATATTCACAGTGCTTCATACACAACAGAACTAACTGGTTTTACATGGCTGCAGGAACTGTGTGATGCATGTTAACATTGTTGAATTTTTATTGTGTCCCAGCTATCAAAAGTATTTTCACCTCTGATTTGCCTTGATATTCAACTTCTGGAGGAAAAAACTTAACGGCATCCTAGTTTTGCCTTTGCCTTGCTACTGAGCAGCTAAAAGCAAAGAAATTTTACAAACAGTTTTTGATGGCCTACCAAAACTGTACATAACCTTTAAAAGAAGAGAGACAGATGGTGAGTAATTTCACAAAGTTTTTGTTATGCCTGTCTGAAGTATAATTAGACTTTGTGGTGTTCTGATACTTTGTGTTGATGGTATGGGCTTTATGGATTGAAATTATACATCAGTGTTATCAATGCAGTTATATTCAATCATTCTTGAAATATGGATACGACAGTAATACTTGTGTATACCTGTGAGTAGACACTTCCTTTTCAACTTCATCTTTTCTGCTTCCAATGAAGTTAATCACTTTGACGGCTACCGGAGTCCCTTTCCAGGAAGCTCTGCGGACAACACCAAACTGTCCCTTCCCAATCATGGGACCCATGTCCAGATCAGAGACTTCAATTTTGTGAACAAGATCAAAGACTGTAATAGAAATGAAATGAGAAAAATAAATTTATTAATTATAGTGAATAACACCCCTCTCTTTCCATTAACTTTAAAAGAGCAAATGTCAAAATCACAAATTTAAAATCTTTTGAACAAACTCAAAGACTTAAATGGGAATTTGAATGAGAGATAAGAGTAACAACAATAATGGGTGGTTGTCTTATCATTTCAGTGTGACATAAAAATTGCAATGCACTTCAAAAATTATTTAGAAATCATTGAACTAGACTGAGCTCCAGCAACTATTACTGGTGCACAGTACACACTGAGGGTAAAAGATTCCATGACTATTCTCTTTATTATGTTTGATTTCATGTTATGAATGCACTGAAGATGTGATTACAGCAGATTTTTCAAGACATTTGATATTCAATTCCAGTTCATGACTGATCTTTTTTATTGGCAAACCAAAAACAGATGGTATAAAGATACAATGTATGCACTCTTGACAAAGTCTCACATATTCCATTCTTTTACGAAACATTTTGATATAGGTATATTTAGTAATGATATAACATACTCGGCTAAATTTATCAAAAACAAAATATTTCAAAATATAAGGAACAGAATAAGATATGAAGATATGTATTAACTTCCTTTTGCTTACCTTCAATTTTTGGCTTGCCCCCTTTCCTTTCTTTTCCTGCTGCAGAATCAGATCCAACTTCACTGCCCTCCGATTCCTTTCTTATGCGTTTGGGAGAGTCGGCATCATTGGAGCCTAAGATATTCCCCTTTAAAATGATGTCATCATCATCGTCATCATCATCACTGATGGCGTTACTGATCAGGCGTCCCCTTTTCACATCCTCATCTTCTCCAAGGTCCTCCCATGAAGACATATCATCAGCCCTGTAAGATGTCAAAGAGCACACATTAGAAATTTGCTCTGTCATTTGCACAAGAAATATTCTTTAATTACAACAGTGTTCATGTATGACCAAGATAAACAATATTTTAGTGTTTCCGATGAAAACAGTGTATAAATACATAGGATCAAAGAGATGAGAAATATATTTAAATAAGACAGGAGATGAAGTGATTGGGATAAAATAAGAAAGGAAAAACATATTTCATAGAGCACTGAAACATTACAGAACTAGATGAATCTTCGACCACGCGTGGTCGAACTTTATGCCTCCGCCATTACCAAATCAGAAATAAATGGCACTTCATGTTGATTTATTTTCATTTATACAATGACATCTTTGACCTTGACCTTTGACCTTGTGACCCCCAAATCTAATGAGAGCATTGCCCTTTCCATATGCATACATGAGCCAAGTTTGTTGATGGTTACTGAGTTATCACAAGAACGAACCATTTCTATGTACATAATGGTCTCTATGACCTTTGACCTTTGAACTTGAGGCCCCAAAATCTAATCAGATCATTGTCCCTCCCATATGCATACCTGTGCCAAGTTTGAGGTTGATCGGTCAAATGGTTGAGTTATGGTGAAAACGAACCATTTCTATGTACATAATGGCCTCTATGACCTTTGACCTTTGACCTTGTGACCCCAAAATCTAATCAGATCATCGTCCCTTCCATGTGCATACATGAGCCAAGTTTGAAGCCAATCTGTCAAATGGTTAAGTTATCGCAAGAACGAGCCATTTTTATGTGTATTATTACCTCTATGACCTTGACCTTTAACCTTGAGACTCCAAAATCTAATCAGATCATTGTCCCTCCCATATGCATATACGAGCCAAGTTTGAAGTTGATCTGTCAAACGGTTCTTAAGTTATCGCGAGAACGAAAACGGGACGGACGGACGGACGTACGTACAGACGGACGGACGGACGGATGACCCGAAAACATAATGCCTCTGGCAACCACCTACGGTGGGCGGAGGCATAAAAAGATGAAGATAATTGACTAGAAACAAAACCAGTGATACCATGAAACTTTTGATTTAGGACAATTTTTAGAGAGGATCATAAGAAGTATGAGGATAAGAAATATGAGGAGACTTGAAATGACAGAGTTGGATAATGGAGAAATGTAATATATCACAGTGGCACCAGTGGTGGCGGGTTTTGCAGTTTTTGTTTTGTAATATTTATAAGTTTTCATTACACTTCACGAGTCACTTGTCAATCGAAAGAGAAAATATATACTAGTATACAAACTCAGAGTGATTTGTTGCGTAGGACGATTAAAGCGCAGGCAGTAATGAAGTGAATGTGCGATGCTGTGGCTGTACCAGTGGCGACGTATGTTGCACCAGTAGTAGCGCTGTCGTGCGAGCTCAAACCCTTGCTCTCGCAGAGAGTCATCCTTCTGGTTTTTTATGTAAAAATCTCTCCTTTTTTAAAGAATATATAATTTCTGCCTTGCAATAACCTCTGAAATAAATCTCCATCATCATTGTTATCTAACACTAATCCCCAGACACTTTCATCTTTTCATACACCTTCTTTCTCATTATCATCCGCACCTACCATCATCATCATCATCATCATTTCCATCATCACGATGATTATGCACTTTGTAATGTAATTATGGATATATGTTATACATGTAGCTTTGGCTTTAATCTTTAATATAAGAAATAACCAATTAACATCAATATATCAATATGTGCACAATATGGTGCGCTATCACTGGTGCAGCACCATCTCAAGATTCTGAGTCCGAAATGGGATTAGTTTTTTTTCGTAACAATTATTTTTTTCCTTCAAATTTAGATGGAGGCATGTATGCGACTCTTCTCAAGACTTGATTCTCATTTTTTGAAATTTAATTAAAATTTACAAATTTATAACTAAATTTACTAGCTCAAAGTATATAATTACCACTTGTGCTGAAGATGATTTCCGGGAATATCACCAAAACTAATATAATATTTCCATGCCATTTTCGTGTCTTTTTAAGTCGAATTCATTCCACTTCACAGCCGACACAGAACGGTAGAATAAATCGCTACCGCGTGACAGCAATATTCGACACCTGCAATGCGCATTAGTAGAAATAGGTCAGTTCAGGTTTGTCATCATCACTGGAGTCATAGATAATAATGGGTGCGCCATCACTGGTGCCACTACGATACCAAGAGGAACAAGTAAGACTGGATCACATTGTGGATTTATGGGTTGGGCAGAACCATAAAGACTTTTCCTTTTCTATTAGAACACATAAAACTTACATGATACAGAAACAATGTACCAATCACACAAAATTTAGATTACATAATTGTTTTGCCCCTCCTCTCTCTCATACAGTACGAAGAAGGTTTTTTGAGGGCACCTCCTATTTAGTTAATGACTTACTTCTCTCCATTACGAGCAATCTGCTTCAAGGTCTTTTTAAGCTTAGGATCTCTGACGTAGTAGAGTGGGGTCCGACATTTCACATTTTCAAGGTCAAGGGATGCTCCATGGAGAACCATGTAGCAGAGGGCTGCAGCAGCACTGTTATCCACCCCACAATCTTTGAAACGTTTCCGAATCTGGATGAAAACGTAAAGCACAAGGTCAAGTGAACTTTGTTTATTTTTATATATTTATCTACCTACTTATTTATTTATCTGTTCATTCATTTACAGATCTGTTTAAGGTCCTTTTCAAATTTGCTTCACAAAATGAATGTAACATAATGAATAGCTAACATAATTAATACACTATTGAAGTAAAAATACAATCACTTTATACAGACTGAATTTAATTCATAAAGGGCTATCACATATCAAAGCATAGCTTGATTATTATCATCAATATTACTATCATTATTATTATTATTATAATTTTCATCATCATTATCACCAGAATTATTCTTATCATTATCATCATCATCATCATACACAAGATACTAACCTTTCTCAGTGTGGCAGTATCTTTGATGTCACTTGCATCTTTAGCTGCCGTGCTGGCTAGGAGGTGAAGTGCACTGTGGTCATCATCACCTTGGAGATTGATATCAGCACCCTGCGATACCAGGAACTCAATGCTGTCAGACTGTCCTTGGTTGGCAGCCAAGTGCAGTGCGGTCAATCCTTGCACATTCTTGGCATTCACATCCAACCCATGATCCTTAAACAGAAAAAAATACAACCTCAACTAAGGTCATCCAACAGTTACTTTCTTGACAACACTCCTCATTATGACTACAAGAACAAGAAGTTAACATACCTTCATTTTGCATGCAATGTAAATGCAAACTAAACACAACAAAAAAAGTAACTCCCCCCTAATTCAAAATAGCATAACTTTTTAGTGAAAAAGTTTTGAGCAAAATAATTTGGCAGGAGTGTTCCTACACTTATTGACTAACTTCGGTGTGAAAATGAGAATGATCCGTCAAGTGATGCATGAGTGAGCAGACATTAAAGGCAAAAATGTCACTTTTCAAAAGTCACAAGAGTCATTTTGGGGGGTCTGTGAAACAAAACTTTGATGAATTTGGTTTCTTCCATTGTTTGACCCCGTCATGCCTATCCCTGACACTTTTCATGTTTATCACAGTTGGTTGAACACAATTTTTTGAGGAAAGTGATGTTCAGCCCTCCTAAATCCATAAAATCCATTCAGTTTATGGAAAGAATCGGCATCAACCAACATTAGTCAGCACATTATGTGAAAATACCGGGAAGTCGTTTTTCCGGCATTAAACAGTAATTTTTTAGCATTTCTTGCTTCATCGTTAAAAATGTTCTCACTCAACCATGACACAATTTCAATAAACATTAACAGCACTTAAACAACACCAGAAAAAGCTTGTCTCTCAGATTCCCCAAAATGACTCATGTGACTTTTGAAAAGTGACATTTTTGCCTTTAATGTCAGCTCACTCATGCATGACTTGATAGATCAATCTCATTTTCACACCGAAGTTAGGCAATAAGTGTAGGAACACACCTGCCAAATTATTTTTCTCAAAAATTCTTCGTTAAAAAGTTATGCTGTTTTGAATTAGGGGGGAGTTACTTTTTTTGTTGTGTTTATAATAGGCATATCTAAAACCAGAGATGCCAAAAAGTAAACACCTATAATTAATTGCATAAAACCTTATATTTATTTATTGATAAGACCATTTAATATATACTGATTTCATTCAAATAGTTCTATATTCATTGCATATTACTACAAAATTATATAAAAACAGTGAACTTCTGCCACAGATATTAAGCTGGATGGCATAAGATCTATATCATCGATAACTAACCCCCATTAGTCCAAGATGCAGTTTTTGTATGCTAATAGAGTTTGCTGAGCTGCAGGATACCCTTGATGTTCAGGCATTCGGAAAAATTTGTTTAATTATGTAGCCTTATGAAGATTTAAACATGTCCAACAATTTTAAAGCACAGCTAAAAGGATTCCATAAAGAAATATTATGAACAAGGTGGATGAGTCAAATGATAATCATAGCAGAAGAGTGAGAAAAAAGAGAAATTTTAAATAATTCATTAAGAGCTTAATCAATTACCTTCACTGCCATAACAACTTTCATAACCGCAACATGATTGTTGATTGCACCTATGTGCAATATGGTATGTCCATCTTCTCTGGGAACTGTGATAGATTTGGGGCAGTTCTGTGCAATCAGCTCAGCTGGTCTAAATGTATTAAGGAAAACAAGGTACATGTATGATGTTGCAATCGTACATGTTTATTACCAACACAATTGAAAAAATGGTTCTCTTTCTTTTCTATGCTAGACAAGTTTATAATGCTAGAAATCATTATTTTATCAAGCAAATATTAGTATTTTCTGAATTACAGCCCAGTATGATGTGCTTGCTTGATATAGTTACAAGTATTCCATTTATTATTCTAAATTACAACCAATTCCAACTTTGTATATCATGCTAAATGTGATACATGTGCTCTATCAAAACGTGGCAATACATTCATAAGCTTCTTAAAAATCTAATCATACTTTCACAATTATGTCATGGCATTGTTGTCATATGATTCCTAAAATAAACTCTCTCTCTCTCACACTAAAAGAGATTTCTAAGCAGCCGATCTTTACTCTGGACGATCCATGAAATAGATTTTTTTTCATATCATCGATGTTGTTGTCATAAAGAAGTTGTCACATAATTCCTAAAAATGAATTTTTCTGTCATTAACCCATTGAATACTATGTGGGTGACGATTCGAGCTGAGGTCTATGGAAAATGTGTGTTATACCAAAATAAAAAAATAGCAATCACTGAAGGTGATTAATATGTGTGTGCCAAATTTCATGAGTATTGCTGGGAAAATGAAGTATTTCGATCCACCAGATATTTCCAGATTTATTGCAATAACACTCTGTTACCATGGCAAAGCAGTTTCAAACGCATTCAAAAGAATATATTGCACATCTCCATTCAAAGACTAAATGTGTTTGCCAAATTTGATGAGCATTACTTGAAAAATTAGGAAGTATTTTGATCTGAAAGATTTTCCCCTGATTTATTGCAATAACATGTTACCATGGCAACACAATTTCCAACACATGCAAACAGTGTGTCTTGCTTATCTTTATTACAAGACTAATGTTTGTGCCAAATTTCATGACCTCTGCTCAAAAATGAGGAAGTAGAGTGATCTGCAATATTTTTCCCTGATTTATTGCAATAACATGCTGTTACCATGGCAATGCAGTTTGCAACACAATAAAAGTGTGTCATGCACATCTTCATCTAAATACCAATGTTTGTGCTGAATATCATGACCTCTGCTCAAAAAATGAGGAAGTAGATTGATCCTCAAGTTTTTCCCACAATTTTATTGCAATAATATGCCGTTACCATGGCAACACAGTTTCTGATGCAAGCAAAAAGTGTTTCTTGCACATCTACATCTCAAGACCAATCTGTATGCCAAATGTCATGAGCATTGCTTGAGAAATGAGGAAGTAGTTTGATCCGCTACATTTGCAATTGACCGACCGACCGTACGCTGTTTCCTCTATTCCCCCTTCAAACTTCATTTGGCGGGGGTATAATCATGTTCAATGGGTTAAAGAGATTTCTGAGAGATCTCACTCTGGATGATCCATAAATGCTGCTAGCTGAAGTGCCGTCATCTCTCTTTTGTTCGCTAAGGTCACATCTAGGTTTGGTACTTTCAACAACAATTCAATGACGTCAACTCTGCTCTTGATGACAGTATCATGGAGTGGAGTATCGTTGTCTGTATCCTTTAGTATGCACAGAAAAGTGAAAAATCAAAGAATTGTATTGAAAATTGAATAAATCTCACTGCTATTTTGGGTATTATGGGATAGGATATAACTAGACATACAAATAACTAGATAACAAATAACTACACAAAATATGCAAAGTGGGTCATAGCCGTAGGTTTAAGTCAATGAGCTCCAAAAAGATCCCTCCAACGTAGGGTCATCTAGGGATCTATTCAGAGCTCACACTGCCAATTAAACTTCCCATAGATGATCATAAGTTGAAGATCTATTCAGAGCTCCATGAAATGACTAACCATACAATCACCAGTACCTTCCAGTGACGTAACTATCTATTTCAATTACAAGCTATTATTTGGCCTGTTGTCTTAACTGTTGGTGTGATTGATGAGGTATGAGAAAACAGATGTATTCCTACCTGCACATTAACATCACATCCATGGTTTATCAGGATCCTAGCACAGTCAACAAACCCTCGATACGCTGCTTGGTGAATCGCTCTCCGCCCGTTCTCATTACCTCTGTTTATGTCTGCTCCTTTGCCAATCAAATACTTTGTGATGGCTGGTTCATCCCTGGAAGAGTTTGGGAATAAAGACATCGGCCCTTATTCTGAAAGCAGGTTTAACTTTACCCGCGACTAGGTTAACCCTGGGTTAATTAACTAAAGTACACTAAACCCTTACCTCGAGCCTAAGTGTGCTTTTAAAAAACGTCTTCATTTTTTTCATAATTAGGTTTAACAATGCCTGTGTTTAAGTGTGGTTTAAGAATTAACCCCCCTGCCTCGATCCCCCCCACCCCTCCTCTGGCACCGCAGCCCCTGTGACATGGCAATTGTCTGCAAGAGCAAAATACAAACTGTCTATCATAACCAGTCTAATGATTATTATAAGGGATCATGTGACCTACCCTTCGACAGAGTAATGAAGCGGAGTGCTCCCACTACCATCAGTAATGTCTACCTCGGCCCCTGCCTCAACAAGTGCCTGGACTACTTCAAGGTGACCATGTGCAGCTGCTCTGTGGAGGGCAGTCTTGCCACCAACTTTGGCATTGGCCTGTGAAAGATTTGATGAGGCAGAAAGGAAGAAGTAGTATTCGATAAAAGCTGGAGTGAATACGTGAAGAGTTGAGTATATCTGAGTGTTCATACAATAATTTGATCCCTCCCCTCCCCCCCCCCTCCCCCCAGCCCCCTGCCCTACACACATCTACTGATAACTCAGTACTGAAATTAGACAGAAGTTTCTACATTGGCCTGTGAAAGATTTGATGAGGCAGAAAGGAAGAAGTAGTATTCGATAAAAGCTGAAGTGAATATGTGAAGAGTTGAGTATATCTGAGTGTTCATACAATAATTTGATCCCTCCCCTCCCCCCCCCCCCTCCCCCCAGCCCCCTGCCCTACACACATCTACTGATAACTCAGTAATGAAATTAGACAGAAGTTTCTACATTGGTCTTTTGATGCTTAAAAATCCTAAGAACATCGGGTCATTTTTTGAGCAATGATTTAAATTATATATCAGTATTCAAGATCATTACAATCACAATAAGAACTCTTTTCCCCTTTAAAATTTACACAATTACATTATCATTAAATGTCAAACACGTCTTTAAAATCAAGGGATATATAATTTTTATTACAGATTTATGAGTCAGATTTTGTAAAAAAATTCAGACATCATTTTTGAACGAAGGTAAAATTACTACTTCTAACAATAATAATCCTTTCTTGTATAGCGTATATCACACTATGATCTAATGTCTCTATCCACTTCTACAGGACTTTTGGGTATCATAATCCTGGTTTTAGTTCTGGTAACAGTAGTACTAGTGCTCAGTGCATTCAAGGAATAAATCCTTCCTGGACCCTCTGGCATAAAAAGTTGCGAGTAAACGCAACTCAAAAAATTAAACGCAACTTAATTTTCAACCAATCAGAATTGAGTATTTGGTACTTGTGTTTAATTTTTGAGTTGCGTTTAATCGTAATTTTTTTATGGAAGAGGACCCAGGTACCCATTTACTACATCTGACTCAAGTGTTTCAAATGTACATTAATGTCTTGCAAAAAGACATTATTGCTGTGGCAGGGATTCAAACCCTGCACCATGTGGTTTGATAAAAGTCTGAAGACAATCTGCTTGACCACAATATCTCTGCTCGCCAGGGGTTACCTTTTCTGGTGAGGTGGAAAGGATCTCTACCACACGTTCCACGTTGCCTCTCTTTGCAGCCCTGACGAGTTGAGATCCTGCATCTCCCTCACCTGAATCATTATCAGACGAGTTGCTAGAATCATGTTTGAGTAGCGATAACAATGCTTTCATGATTGCCTCATGGTCGCTCCCATCTGGATCATGATAAGAAATACAAAATGTAATCATAATATTTAGAGCTATGACCATGCAAACATGATAAGTTATTCAAGCATTCGATAAATATCTTTCTCATGTACCCATTTACTTTACCTGGGTAAAGAGTGTCAAATGTAGATCAATTCTTTACTCACTATTGACTAAAACTCAGGACTGCCACAAATACTGCTTGGAGTATATGCTCTACATGTGCCAAGAGTCGACTGTGGCAGTTCAGTGCTTGTGCTATATAGTAGTCAACTAAAACTGCAAAAGGGTTAATGTATATTTCCACAAGACATCAGTGCTTCACATATGTGGGCTGGTGAGTATCTATACCAGGATATACATGGCATGAATATTCTGACCTACCTCCCTTGAGGTCTATGGACTCGGGACCATCATCATCATTTTCAGATGAGTTTTTCTTCACCAGGACCAAGCAGCAGGGATGCCATGACCACATCTTCTCAACTCCAACCAACCTCACTCTGCAGTTATATATGGCATCCACGCCTATCACGGTTCCTTCCATTCCAAGGCACTGGTATAGCATGGTAATTGAAATGAATTAAACTGATTTTTTTTTTCCACATCTGAATTAAAAAAGCAGTTATGAAAACATTACAGATATAATTACATAAACAAAACTAAGTATACCAAAGAAAAAATTTAATATAAACGTCATGGTATCATACAAAAAGTTAGGTAAAACTTGTCCATGTACATGATCCCATTTTACATTTATTACAGTGTATTCATATAAAGCAAAACAAACTCTTCATAGGTTTGTGTAAAGGAGTTTAGAGACTTAGTATCCTCGATGTGCTTTTTGGTATAACCTAAAACAGGCTCCAAGTGTGTTTTAACTGATCTACAAAAAAGAAGTACAACAGTACTAGAGATGAGGTACATGTAATGTTTTGAAAAACATCCTCAAACTTAATTAGCAGTGCATGGCAACATGAAATCATCATCGATAATGAAAGTGCTGCATCTGTAATTATACAATTGCTTATCAGATTTACATTCAGGTTCAGATTCAAACATATTCATTTCCTCCTGATAATCAAAAAGCACTAAGTGAAATTCACTTCTACAAAAACATGGTGGAAGAAGGCAATGTTCCCTTGCTAGAAGGACATAATGGCCATCTAGAAAGTTTTTCTTTTTTCTCCTTTTAAGAGATGGGTTTTGCTATGCATCGAGAGCCTAATCAGTATAATAGATGGACATAATCTGAAAGTTCAAAGACCTGTAGAAAATGTATTCATTATTTGGAGAGAGCCATTCCACACATATGGTTAACTGTGCAGGGCATCACTGAAGGAGTTAAAATTTGATAAAACTTGGTTACTATGGTCACGTACTAAAGTTAGAGTCCATACGAGGCATGTTGGCTCAGTCATTAAAGCGTCTGCCCGTCGAACCAAAGATCTTGGGTTTAGATTTAGGGTCCCTTGGGTAGGACATTGACCCTTATTGTGCTAGCCATATACCCCCCCCCCCCCAGTACGTGCCATGTTTACTGCAGCTAGAGGTACTGCTTATAGTATGCACGAGTGAGCATGTGAATATACATGTATTTGGCAACGCTACAGAGGCTAGTGTACATGGAATAATTTGGACCTGTGAACCCACTCCACTACTTGAAGAAGAGTAGGGGGAAACTCTGGTGTATAATGATACACCTGCCAATCCCAATCTGTTATACCGGGAGAAGAGACCCAAGGGTAACAGTGATTATAAGTTTGCTTTCCCTTCCCAGGCCTAGGTGAGGCCAAATGCTTAATAATGTTCATTGTCATGAACAGACAAAATGCATACACTTAAAAGATCAGGCTCAAGATTTGTTATACAACCCCTATACAATGTCATGTAGAATCATTACGATTAAAGGCTAATGAAATACTTTCACTGACCTTCTCCATGCCATCCACCCATCCATTGTTACTATTCTCTTGGAGGTTCATTACAAACGTCAAATCTGCGTTGATCTGCACTCGGTCTCCCTTGCCTAGCTTAGGAACCTATACAAACAAAAACAAAAGAGACCTATATAAAAAAGAACACACATACTGTAAATAGGCGCGAATATTCTAATTTAGAAGTGATAGGCGCCTCTAAACTCAAAAACCAACCAACCAACCTGTAATGTAAAGAAACTACAGTATGGAGAATGATAATGGAGAGAAAGAGAAGGGAAATGGGGCGTAAAAGAAAGGGAGAGAGAGATGACAAGTGAGAGAGAGGAAAGAATGAGACTATAAAGATGAAAGAGAGAAAGTGAGAGTGAGAGGGTTAAGGGTTGTAATAGAGAGAACGAGCAGGAGGGAGAAGGGGAGGATCAAATTATAGTATGTGCATGGGTAAAAAACAAATCTGAAATAGATCTGAAATTAGGTTTGGAAGAGATTCCATAAGACTGACTGAGAATATAAAGAAAATGTACATTTACACATAAGCCTAATAAAGAGTGTGGATGAATAGGTGCACTGAAAGTGTCAGAAAAAGAAGACACTGTACTGCTATGGGTTCAGTACTAGCGACTGAGAAATATCACGTCTTACTGCATAGGATTATTATCATTGCTCTTTCACCTTCTACTTCCTTCCTATCACTGCAGGCCTCTCTAGCAGTTCAGATATTTCTTAAAATACATGTACTTTGCTAGCTAGACATCTCATAACAATGTTTCAATCGCACCTTGTTCAATACATCTGGAAGGAAGGTGAAGCGTTGCTCTTTTCTGTGGGGGTATGTGACTTCTGCATCACCATGTGAGTTGAAACCGGTAACCTTGCCAACCTTCGCAAACAACTAGAAAGGCAGGATAGAGAAAGTAAAATCAAAGGAAAATGAGAAATGCCACAAACCTTAGGCCTTTTAGCCAGCTCTTTTGTAGTTTAGGATAAACAACTTGACAAAGAAATTCAGCTGCATTCCAAAAGTTGGAGGATATTCACCTGACTAGAGTGGCTGTATTTTCCATAATGCCAATTAAATTGTTGGCAAAAACTATACTTTACCTTTAAAAATGTTTTGATACTAATAATAATAATAATAATGTTAATCTTCATAGACATTTAAACTTTAACTTATTATACGATTGCATAATTATGATTGGGAATTGCATTTCGCTCACAGATTTGTGAAAGAGCCCCTGATGAGGCAGGAGGCATATGTTTTGCCTGTCGACTGATCAAATTCTAGGTTACAACACAAAATGTGATGTCATGAGTTTGTCTGCGTAACTTTTGGCAAAAATCTATTTCATTGGAGCATTGACATGTTAATTTACGTTCATTAACATAAGTGGGGTGGTTTGTCGTGGTCATATCTGAACAAGCCTTTACTGAAAAAACATAGAGTCTCCATCCCACTGCTGCCACCATGCAATAAAGATAATTGCAACCACAATACCTACATTTGCCTAATCCTGGGATCACTTCCTGAAAATGTTACACAGCCACAACTAAGTGTGAAAAAGGACAATGGTATGGAACTAAAAAGATGATGCATGTATTAAACACAAAACATAATGCCAGTGATCACCTGTATTATGCTACTCAAATTCCCCATTTTAGGCAACGTGACCATTCTCTTCAATGCACATCTATTGCATGAACTACAATGTCTAAAAATCCACAATGACAGTGACATAATATTCAACATTCAGAGGGGACACTGTTTTTTCATCTGTTGATATGTTTGTAATTTGCATACTCACTTTCTTCATTTCAGGTGTCCACTCTCTCCCACCCATTTGTTGCATTACTTGTAGTGTCTCAACATCCATAGTGATTGCAACACGATCTCCAACCTTTAGACCAAGCTCTTTACCTGTAACCATGACAATCGCATCAAGGAAAATACGATGTTGAATATCAGCTTACACAAATGTGTATGGTGGAGGCATGAATAACTTTATGAATAACTTTAAGACATAACTAAAATACTCAAAATAAATGAGCTTGGATGCATTAAACACAAAATAATATCATTGGTGTTATTGAGGATTTATTATGATGATGAATTAAACCTCAATGAAAATACTGTTTAGCTTCGTATCTGTCTACGTGTTTTACATGTTTGCCACAAAACACAACTGCAAACATCTACATAGGAGTCTTCTCCCTCTTTCTTGCTCTTTTTCTAAACTTCTCTCCTTTTTATTTTATTCATATTGTATTTTTGCCTAAAGGTGCACCCACCAAACGCATTTTGTTAACGGGCACTACACCTTCTTCTATTTACGTTTCCTATGCTTCCTTTGTTTCCTATGTTACTGTAGGCTATACGATTTGAACCATTTTTGGAAAATGATTGTAAATCCTTGCCAAAATCAACGGATTAAGAAAATAGATTTTATTTGAACTGATAAAAGAGGGAGAGTCAACAAAGCAGTACAAAATGAATTGCTGCATACCTAATAAAGGAAGATGTTTTGAGTAGAAGCTTATCCCGCTTCCCGCTTTTGTACATTTGAGATCCATCTTTCCGTCGAATCCAACTCTGTGGGTACTAACGGACTTGGACTGGGTCCAGCAAACACAAACGCCAGAACGTGGCCTATCAGAGAAGGGACAAATCTCAAGGACAGTCCCACCAGCCCCTGAAAGATCAATCAATGAAATATAACTTTCTGACAAGTAAAGAAATGCATATGATAACTAACTCACAAAATAAAAGAATTTTATTGATAAATTGATAATAGTTACGAGACATAATACAACACGGCAATAATTGATTTCTAATTTTCTTAGTGTAAACTTGTGCCTACTGTAATAGATACAGGCATATAAACGTATTTTCAGCCATATAACCATCTCATTCATTTAAAGCCTATAATTTACCTAAATAATAAATTACTATGGACATGCATCTCTGCTAACTGTGTGATTCATATTTAAGTGCATTTAAAGGTTGTTATTAGCCTATCATTCCACTATAAACTTGCATGAATATGTGCACCATCTACAATACCCTGAATGCACTTTTTTTCACATGTGTAGAGCAAATGTTGCATGATAGGGCAGATCAAGGAGGGGCAGATATACGTGTATCAGGAAATTTGGGGGATAATCAAAAGAAAAAGGTCATCACAGATTTTGGTATGTCTTTCTGTCCTTCCAAAAAGGAAAAAGGGGGTTATTAGGTCTAATGGGGGGCACAATGTACAAATAATGTGGCACTTTGGTTTTTGAAGGGGGCACAGTCAGGAAAGTGCCTTACCTCCTAAATCTGCCACAGCAGACATCCCAATTTGTTTCCCAGCATGCCTCAGAAGTAGCCATTCTTTATCTAATGGGTAATATCCTCAATTCATGTGCACAATATTATAGTCTTCTAACTGGGGCTTGGTCCATGAACCACTGAATGCCCATAATTTACCTCAAAGAAAGAAATAGATATGTGTAGTAATTCAGTTCTGGAGAAAGAAGTATTTTCCATGAAACCTGCGGTATTTTTCTATTTTAAAAAGGTTAAAATACTGCAAAGAAATGAACAGATGGCATCTCTGATTATCATATGCAAATTTCAGTGCACAGTTCACAGCTGTTATTATCTGACAAATGTGCACAATCTCCAGTCTTATGAATGCACCGTTTATTCACATGGATCAATCAAATGTTGCATGGAGGCTGGGACAAATCTAGGTTTTTGTAAAAGAGGGGGCAAATACTTATGAAGAAAAAATTCTGGAAATGAAACAAAAAGAAAGTCATCACAAGAAGCGGCCTCTGTACCTCCTTAATCTGCCACTGCCTAGACATCCAAAATCTTTTCCCAGCAAATCCTCATAGCCACCCATTTTTTTTCTGGTCAAGCTTCTGTTTGCATCAATTAGCTGGGACTTGAACCACTGATCATTGGATCAACATCCCACCAACTTATCGACAAGACTCTCACTATAAGCCTACACCCCACTGCAATGAAACTGCATACCCTAAAGTTATGATGCAGCTGAGCTTTTACGCACAATGAAAAATGGTTTTCGATTAGAGATATACATTACTATTACTTGAACTTGAACTTGAACTTGAACTTGAAATTTATTATCCAATAATAAACATATGAGATACGTACAGATACAATGTATAGAATACAATCAAAAGATAAAAGGATCCAGAATATAGCATGAATGCTAATCGCGCCTGGTACCTTTAAAGCATTGGAATACATCTATCTGTATAGCAGAAGCAAGCAATACAAACACAAAGGAAAAAAAGAACTTTTGGGCAAAAAATATGAATTTAATACCATCTTCATCATCTCCTGTCCAATCTTTTCCCCTGCAGACCTCTGCTTCTGGACAAAGACCCCTGGAAACTGTCTTAGCTTCACCAAAACGAGGGGTTACCGAAATTCTGAGAAAACAAAAAAAAAAAAAAAAAACCTCTTATAAATAAATGTAAAGTTAGTTCAAAGGAAATATATACTATGCAGTCTGGAAACTTTAATATAAATCTGTTTATTATTCCAAATGTAATACATGTGTATAAAAATCAATACAGCCTTAACAGGTACTTAATAAAAAAAAACATGCTCAAAGCAATTTTTGTTCCTTGATGACTTTGTGTTTAATGCGCATATACTCATTACTTTTGTGTAACCTTATTTGTAAATTTTGTATGTATAAGTCTTCTGAATGTTTTTACAAGGTATTTCATATCCAATAAACCAAAATGAAATGAAATGAAAAAAAAAGCAAAACTTGCCTGAGAAAACAAATGAATCTGAGGATCACAGCAATAACAATAATTATAATGATAATAATAATAATGATAATAATGATAATAATGATAATAATAATAATAATAATGATAATAATGATAATAATAATAATGATAATAATGATAATAATGATAAT
>JAPZVO010000846.1:0-25000 GCA_029962745.1 Echinometra lucunter
AGAACCGTCGTGTAAAACAGACGACGTAGGATGGACTTGAAAAGAGCTGTCTCGCGCATGCGCACAACAACATTTTTGGCAAGATTCCGCGTCGTCTGAGCTGCGTCGCTCCCTATTGCATATGATAAACACGTACGGAACGGACGGCGCGCACAGCACGCGCGTCACCTGAGACAGTTCGTGAAAACGGAATTTCACATTACCAACAGTGGAAACGAAAAACGCCACTACGTAAAAACGGGCCTCAGCGTGGATGTCATTTTTTTTCGTTTTCACGAACCGTCCTCTAAATGCCCTCTATGATCGAGACCTAATTATTGAAGAAATAAGCATTATTTTGCTATAAGATACATAATCATGTCATCTTTAGGAAGTGTACCGTCAGGATATCACAAAAAAGAAATACCATGAGAGACTTTACCGTCTTGAAAAAAGCGAATGAACGAAAGCGAAGCTTAAAAAGCGTTTATCTTAAAACTTGTTTATTGCCGCGATTTACGCTCTGGGGACACATCGTGAAAACGGCGACGATTTGATCATACATAAATCTTGAAATGGCGGTATTATATTAGGCATACTAACATTATGAAATCATGGGAGTTACTATTTTGTCACGAAATTCAGTTTGCAAAAATGTAATATATAGAGATTCATTTGTTCGCAATAGCACAGTTCCATACTTAAACATAGTGGAATTGAATGAACATGGTTTGTAATTTTGTGCCATGGGTTTGTTTGAATGTCAGTTATTACATTCCAACGCGACCCAGTTACTTTCTACGGTATATATATATCATGAAATATACAACATATACATGTATATGAATTTAAAATGACCTGAGCCTTAAAAAATATACAGGCCTATAAACAATAAGCATGATAAAGACACGCACATACACCCATGAATTAATTTTAAGACTCGGATTATTTGAATTGTTTTAGTTTGAAAATCTTAGTTCTATGATATTCAAGAAATATGATTAATATCCTGGCCGAGAGTGCATTAAAGCTAACCCATGGTCGTCTGTTCTTTTTTTTTTTTTTTTTTTTTGAACAGCAAAGTGATTTGCAACAATGATGCGTAAATGTATAGGCAGATTTAGTCATTTATAGATCTCATATCACAAGATGCCCTGTCCATTAATCAGAAGGATTACCGGGATTGTTCAGGATAAGCTATTACTTTAAGGGACCGGGACCTCTTGGATAATCGTAACCTGACTCAGAGGGCGTCATCTTTTTGGTCTTTTGACTCATGTCTGGTTTGGCATACAGGAGATCCAAGCCTGCTGATTGCTCTGATAGGTTTCCTATCAGCAAATGCCCTGCCGGTGCCTTTCGATGCTTTGCAAATGATGGCGACCTGCTTACTGATACAGGGGCAAACGGACCTTTCTGTGTATCACATGGTGGGTTTGGACGTCGCAACGATGTCGATGCTATGAGACAGTCTGTTGCCTCCGTATTTGCAGTAGCACCTTCGACATCATCCAGAAAACAATACGTATCGTCAAGGATCGATGCACCGGGAACAACGTTACTGTTGCTTTTACGGCCAAAGCTTCTTGTATCACATGTAGCGGAGTGCCCTGTCTCTCTTACCTGCTCCCCAACAAGAAAATCCTGCCCTTTGGAACTGTCCATGTTATGAAAAAGGGGCCTCCACGTCGGATCACGTCTCTTAGGGATCACGGGGGCACTAGCCTGGCGTTCCTGGCTGGACGAAAAGGCCAACCAGGTCGGAACAGGTTCTTCGTTGTCTGATGGGAATCGACAGGAGACATCTCGGACACTTCGAGAGACTTCCGATGACGCTGTCATCTCAATAGATTCTGCTTCTCTATGACCAGAGGTCGTGGGTGAATTCATTCGAAAACTCAGATCTGTTTCAGCTTGATGGTCATATTGCTTTCCTCCTCTGATTTTGCATAAGTATTTGGCAAAGTGAACTCCCATGCTCAATGCAAATGCAACAGATGTAATTACGGCAATAGAAATCAATATAGGCCGATCTTTTTCATGTCCGTCTGCATTTTCTTTTACAAAGCCATTCGTAGCAATGGGATGAATATAACTATCCTGAACTGCTGTCGTAGACGACAGAGCAAATTCACTATGAGCTATTGTAGAATGTCCATTTGAAGTATTGATATTAAGGTTTTTGCACTTTTTGTCTGGAGATGTTTCATTTGAAATTGTAATGGTAAGTTTTTCCTGTTTATTCACGTTAAGATGTCTAATACTTCTTGGCATTACTTTGAAGTCGGCTCCCTCTTCGACACAGAGAAAAATAAGAAAACTTGTTGTAGTCATAATTCCTTCAGAAAAATTTAGCCTCTCAAGGGAGTTGCCACTTACTCTGTACCACAGTACGGATGACTTACTTTGGTTTTCTGTGCAGCATTCAAATCTTGCACTGCGAAATCTCGTTAAATCCCCCTGAATATTTTCTAGTTTTAATCTAGAAAACCTACATGTGTTGTTCCTATGTGTTTTACTATCAAAAACTTCACATTTGGTTGGCAACATGCTGGCATTATTCAGCTTTTCGAGAAAAATAAAAATGCTGTACTTGTTGGTGATGTTGTATGGACCAACCACATGCACGCCAGACGTTTCATGTTCATACAACAAACGATCTCCTGCTACAAGCCTTGCTCGGTCTTCACCGTTCACCTGTACCCACTGACATGACATCTGTACCTTAGTTGTCTCCTTGTGGAAAATTGTCTCGCAGATTGGCTTCCTCTCTTCAATTGTTAAATTCAGCATGAAAATCGTACATAGTTGTCTTTCATTTTCATACAATGCCACAGTGTGCGTACTGGTATCATTTTCTTCAGTGAATGAAATCGACATTTCAAATGTATGGTTTCTATTCTGATGGCGATTCAATGTGTGACGCCCTAAAGGTAAAAGAGTGTCCTTCATAGTAGAAATGTTAGATGAAAGCTTAAATTCCGAGCCTGCTTTAGTCCATACGAGATATTGTGTCTGATGTAGTATGGGTCCAAAAGTGAATGTTTGTTGAAAAGGCTGCCCGATAATGGCAACCCTTGATTTTTCCTGCTGTTGGTTACACCAGAAAATGTCATCATTGCAAAGTGCATGATAGAAATATGCCTGAAAAATCAAAAGAATAAAAAATAGCTTCTCAACGGAAGAAAGGTGCCAACGGAACATTTTTACGTGATCACAATGAAGACAATTTCAATATATAAACCTGAAAGGAATTGGACGTGGAAGAAGGTGTACTTCAGAGGCAACAAGGTATTGTGTGGTTTATGATATGACTCTTTGTATCAGTTGATGACTCTGACTTTGGCAGTAGAGAAAAAGTATGTTACCTGGAAAAGTGGGCTGTCCTTTTGAATATGACTTGTTTTTTTCATGATTTATCATCTCAACTAGGCATTCGTTTAAGTACCGCTACAAACAACAATGCAAAATCAGTTTCGGTATCAATGCAGAAACATTGATGACAGACATGACAGAGGCGTTGATCCAGGGGGTGGCAAGGGGAAGCTGCCCCCAAGCCAATTTCGAGGGTATCATTTTTCCCTCAATAGTTTAAGAACTGAATAAACAAAAAACGTAACTGCAATATCGGGTAAATTCATTTGTACAACTATTCAAATTATGTCAGTTTCATAAGTAAAGAATGTTATAAAACACTTGATAGCCTCGCTCACAATTAAGTATCTTAACCTATGCTGACTATAATTACTATTCTTATGAACATGAGGAAAGGAAATTTGTTGCATCCTGTGTTCCTATCAAATGTTATACTATTCTTCTATTCACAGAATGTTAGAAATGTAACGAGGCCTGAATATCCCTCCAAGAACTCTAGCAGCCACGTTAACTGGTTAACAAAACTCTTTTTTTCACCCTATGGCGTCACTCTAGCTCAAAAGAGTTACAATTAAAAATTGTTTCTGGCAGCAAGCAGCCGATTCCAGCATCTAAATACTAAAATATAATATTCTATCAGGAAGGTGGTTGGCAAATTAAGAAAAGCTATCTGTTTTTGGTGACGGTCGCTGACTTCGCTCGCTAATAGAAACAGAATGGTTTCGAATAGCAAACGAGGTACCTAAATAAAGTAAAATTCGGCACATAGGTGATCAAATACATTATTTAGATATCTTGGTGTATTTTGATGACAAAACAACACTTTTATCATAAAAAAAAATCCTTCATTCACTGAGCTCCCTCTTTTAATAGTAATGGTTTTGGGAAACACGGGAATTCGACAAGTGAGGTGACCGAATAATCCGAAATAATGGATTTAGATGTTTCTTATTACAGAGTATTGTGGAGGCTTCCTCGCTAACTTCGCTCGCTCGTAATGTTAGAAACAGTGTGGTTTCGGATAGCAAACAATGGACCAGCAAATGTGGCAAAATAGAGTCACATTTGACAGCGAGGTGACCAAATACATGTATATCTATTAGATATCACATAGAGGCTTATAGTGTATTTTGCTACATGTTACACACACACACGCACACACGCGTCGTATATATATATATATATATATATATATATATAATGTCGTGGGTTCGTCTCCGCTTGGTCGTCTTGCCCCCTCGCCTTCCCCTTCCCCACCTTAAAAATGGATCGACGCCCCTCACATGTGTGATGGATGAAGGACAGCTGATTATCCAAAACATTCTTTTTATTTTTCTGAAAATAAAGCTTGAAGTGTGTCTTGTCAATGTAAGTGAAATGTTTTTTTATAGTATATTAATATTCAAGATAAAAGTATTTTCATTAATCCAGAGTGTTTATTCGTTCTTGAGAGTGTAAAGCGATTAATTCTTCCTTCGTATCATCGATGTATTAAGTGCCTTTACATTAAAAAATACTTATGGATTGCTTCATAGGGAAACAAATGTGAATTTAGATGTGTATTTCATCAACTTTTTTTAACCTATATGGATGATGTTGTTTTTAAGTGGATTGTATGGATCTATTGGAACCATTCTTTATTCTGGTCCAAGTCAATCGAGAGAAGTCGATGGAAGGAAGTCCGGTGAAAAGCGACTTATCTTTATATTTGGTTGTATTGTTAAATCATTTCAAGTTGATAAAATCCTTCCGAAGCATATGCATTTTTGAAGGAATAATAACATTGTTAATTTCATAAATGTAGTTATTACATGCAAAAAATGGCAGGCACCTATTTAAACGGGGAACAAGAGAGAGAAATATTGATATTAAATACCTTCCACGATGATGATGATGATGCACACCATGCACAAACAACAAGGAAAATCAATTCAGATAAGAGTCTCAAACAATCATCATATCACTCGTTTCTTTATTATAAAGGGTAATTGATCTTTTAGTGTAATATGTTCAGTTTTTAATCATATGATTATTTTCGTTTAATTTCCTGGCAAAGACACATAATTGTTCTATTCCTTATCCACTGAACAGAAACAGCTACCCTTTCACTATGCAGTTTAATTCAAAGTCATACTTAGAACATATGTAGAAGAACAAAATATTCATCTGTAAGGGTTTTCCGTTTCCTCAATACTCCTCTTTTTATGGACCATTTTCCTGCTCGTTTATACCAGAATATTCATTTCATTTCATTCATTTCCACATAAAAAAACACATGATACATCATATTCAATTTGCAGTAAAATATTGTGGGGGAGTCACTAAAAGCCAAGGGCTTGTCAAGAGTGACTCCTATTGTGAAAAAAATATACCCTTATACAATACATATACATAACACAGGTATCAAATTATTACAAGGAGAAAAATATATAACACAATATATCAACTACAAAGAGAGAGAGAAAGGAAAGGAAAGCAAGAAAGTGATTGATAAAGTGACAAAACAAGCAAGTTATGAGTTGGGTATTACATTACATTTTCTCAAGTAGCAATTGTTTATATTTTCTCTCAAACTGTTTTGAAGATTTACTTTATCTTATGCAATCAGGTAAGCTATTCCATAGTAGTGAACCTTTGTAAAATACTGATGATTTTTCAACCTGTTTCCTCATCAAAGGTGGATGAAATTTGTCTTTATTTCGGGTATTATATGTATGTTTAAACAAGGGTTTGCTAGAATACAGATAATTGGAGTGAGTAACAATACGGGTTCTGGAAGCTGGAGGGCTGGCCTGTCCCTTGCCTCTAACGCCTTCGTCTGCTGAAGAATTAGCCATCCTGGATGCGAGCGTTTTTCCCTATATCATGTATATGGCTATATTGTAGAGGCCAGGACGTGTTCCGTTTTCCCAAAATATATGGGGGTGGAGGGTGGAGAGGTACTGTGTGCAGTCGAATATACGATTATCGGTGATTTCTATTGGAACTGTACGTATTCTCTATTGGTGGGCGTATATTGTAGCAGTCAGTTAAGACACCATTGTTTACACAATTTGGAAACGATGATTTGTTAGGCCAATTTCCATATTTTAATTTGCACACACGATTCAGTAGAACATGAAACAGGTTGAAAACAATTAACGCCGCCACCTATTATCTGTATTTCTAGAGCAGTAATCAAGCAGGAATATCTATAAGTGGGATCGCTATTTCTCCAATTCTAATCCTTTCCTAAATCTCGGCTCAGTTGGAGCGGAGCAGCATAGAGATCGCCATCCGACCTCGACGAGAGTCGGCGTCGAAGTGACGAATTGTTGTTGTTGTTGTTGTTGATTTTTACGGCGCTGTCATTAAAAAATGAATATTTACGCCATCTCAGTTGCGTTGTTAAAAATAAGCCCTTTTTTACTTATTTTCTCTTAACATACAAGACAAATCCTTATAAGGAAAAAAGGGGTATCCTTAAAAAAAAATATACAAGGCCTAAATTCAGAGGAAAATTTTGCAGCGCGCGCAAGCTTTGATTCACCTGTCATACGCCTGTAACAGATAACACCTCCTCGCTCTATAAAGGCAAAATCTTGCCAGTCCGGCTCGGTACTTTGAGCAGACTTCTCGGTTCAGCAAACCTAGGCAACTCAGAAGCCGCGCAGGGGCGCTCTGTCGGTACGTATAGCGACAGATGCGAGTCATTTCACACGAATTATTATTTTTTTTATTATTTTTTTTAAAAATTGGTATTCATTTTATAACACTTCGATAAACCCCAATTCAAGGCGGGAAAAGTGCAGTGCAATACATAGACTAAGAAATAAAATGCATTTACAGTCTTTGAAGTGGCCAACTCTGGCACACTGGTAAACAAATTATTGTTAGGCCTCTTTGGCAATAATTACAAAATTGTCTCTGTATCAAGGGATCATAGATTGTTCAATACATGTATGTACATGTATTTTACATGAAGAAACTACAAGAGTATGTACAACAATAATAAAATTATAGAATGGTTAGAGTAATAATAATAATATTTAAAAAATGAATGATCAATGGTTAAAGCTACAAGGAAGCACGAAGCGTTTGCACATAAAAATACAGTTAGCTTTATCAAATGGCTTAGCTTTGAATGAAATATAGTCACGAAAATTCCCCACTCCTCGAATAGCTGAGTTACTGACAATCTAGAAGGGGTACATGGGCCTGGGGTAGTATGCTTTCGACCCTCCAGTCACCCACAACTAATCGTCAGCCGCGAAGGAGACTCTCTACAACCGTTGACCAATAAAAGATAAAATTAATATCCATCTACTGGCCCCAGTATCCGATTTGCTGCAGGACATGTGACAGAAGTTTGATTTATTACCTTCGGGTATTATTATCCATTCAGATTTTGTTTTGCTTTTATATATTGAAAACGATTATATTATCATTTAGCAACACTTCGTGCTGCATGTATAGAGTATATGAAAACTAAATTTAATTATTCTCTTTCTTTTCTCTTTTTCTTGTTTTGTTTGTAAATAATAATAATTTAATATATATATATATATATATATACCTAAATTCATATTCTCAAAAGTAAAAAAAAAAATCAAAACCAAAACTAAACTAAACTAAACTAAACTAACAATTCTTTCATGTAGATAAACTACGACATGTACGCGCCTATTTATACCCGTCTAGAAATTGCGCAATGGCGCTTACGCAATAGAAAAATGATACTGCGCCATCTGCGTTTTCTGCAAGTTAACCTAACTAAAAAAAAAACTAACGTAGCGGACTGGTACGCTACAATACGTATAGCCTTCTTCTGTAAGACATGTATGCGATTCAAATTACTTTTAGAAGCAAATCCCCAAACCACTATGCAGTTACCTAAGTATGCTGTAATAAAAGAATGATATAAGACTTTCAGGACATCCTGTGATAAAAAGCTAAGTTTATTGACTATTCTCATACTTTTTGCAAGTTTGTAGTTCAATCGTGAGATACGCGAGTTCTAAGTAAGTTTTTCTTCAATTGTAACACCCAAAAAATTGGAATCTTTAGGACACTGTATTGGGCTATTTCTAAATCATCATGGTCTATGGTTATTTACATTGAATTATGCACATTATTTTCTATATACTCGTACCTCAAAGAGATGGATCGAAGTAAAATTTTCTTTTAAACTTCAAATAGTTACTATGTCATGACAAAATATTAGCCACGTTTTTAAAGGAAAGGGATATTGTGTATTTCGTCCATTTATCATGTCCATAATGGTCATTTATTCAAATCAGTGAACAGATTTGTTCATGTACAAGTCGCTTTCACAGGTAGATTCAAAGATGCCCGCCACACTGTCCATACCATACATATTATTTGTTTGCTTGAAATTTATTTCTGCGTTCAACATGTTCAACACAATCCAACATAATCAATTATTACATAGATTTTATACATAAACATTTTAGACACACGAATCATTTACAATCTCTTTCTGAATATAAAAAAGTATATGAAAAATATTATTTAACTGAATTTCAGAACGCAGGAGACCGTCGTCATGAGCGACCTGCTTGATGTTGACGACGGCCTCAAGGGTTGGTAGAGATGAATATAAGTGATCGGATGCTGAGGGGTTGTTTTGGAACGTAGACTGTTCGTTCTCAGCAAACTCAAAAGAAATGGTGTCATGTGTGCGGACCTAGTCACGATTTACACGTACATTAGACCACTGATTGAGTTTGCAGTTCCTGTTTGGGCATCTAGCATTACTTGTTAGCAAGCTGAAAGCATCGAGAGGGTACAGAAGAGGGCTCTGCGTATTATTGCCTAGCCAAATGTCTTGCCATACACCGACCTTTTGTATGCTTTGAATGCAACCTCCCTTAAAGACAGACGCAGTGATCTTGTAGAATTATTTGCACGCTCCTTGCTTCATTCAAAACGACACCGCCATTTCTTGCCTGAAATCCGGGAACACAACTGGTCGCTCCCTCAGGAATGCTCATCATATGGAATTACCCCGGACTAAAACGACAATAAGCAGTCTCCGATACCCCACTTTATCCAGTTGTTGAACCCTGTAATGTTATATCTAAACTCCCATGAAGTACACTCTATGTCACTTTACCTCTGTATTTGTTTGTTGTTGTTTTTTATTCAGTATTTGACAATTTGATATAATTATCTGAATAATATATTTCTGTAATTAGAGCCCTCTTCATCTCATGTTTCGGAATACTATCTTCAAATTAACTTTACACTTTGACCTTTCTTTCTGATATAACATAATCTTGTACCATAATATAGGAAACTCGTTGTGTAACAAATTGACTAAAAGGTCTTTTCTCCAGTTTCAGGTAATTTTCTACAATCTTTGGAATATTTCCCTAATTATACCGCTCTTCATATTCTTAAACATTGTACCTGTGATTACTAATTGCTCTTTATGAACTCAATGCATTTTTAATATTATGTAATTATGTTATCACTGCTAATGATTGCTTTCATCTACTTTTTCCTTTTGATTATATCCGATTTCCCCCAAATTCTCGACAGTTTGTTCGACTTATGTGACTATTTTTAAGAGAGATCTTCTGTGCAATTCTAATTTAATTTATCATTTTTCGTACTTTTTTTTTAAATCTAGCATTGTTCCTTCTATGTATTTTATTACAATTTCCTTTTTAACTGTTATATAAATATTGTCTTATCTTGCAAAAATTGATAATGTGAGTCTTCGGACTTTTGTCATGTACCACTATCTTTTTACATTTAAACCGAAATTGAATTGAATTTGAATTGAATTGAAAGCATCTTCTGTCGGATCACTTGGACCATGATCCGTCGGGTGAGATCTGTAGAGTAGGTTGCGAAGATTTCCCTTTCCGGCTCATATCTGGTTAGGCATACAATGCTTCCAACTCTACAGTAGGTTGAGTCCAGTTTCCTGGGACTATGTAACCACTCATATCTTTTGGTACATTCGTCAAGGAAGATGAGTCGCTGATCTTTTCCCAATCATGACGAGCCCCATCAATGATATAGGATGACTGAAGCAGGCCAAGAATGGCTGTAGACTTTGAAGGTTGGTTGCCTTGGTAAAATATTTTCAAGTCTTTGGCATCATGTACTGAGGAATAAGCGTTCTCTAGGTGTCCTAGTACCGTCCAGTGTTACTGAGGGCTGATCAGAGATTGTCTCGTGGACATTGGTGCCTATGCCAGGCCTTGGTGTGTGGAATAAGAAGGATGTCATCCCGTGACATCTTGATTCACTGGCGTCTTCTTCCTCTGTAGCTTAACTGATAAGAAGATCAGTTGGTCTAAACACAACAAAAAAGTAACTCCCCCCTAATTCAAAATAGCAAAACTTTTTAACGAAGATGTTTTTTAGGAAAATAATTTGGCAAGAATGTTCCTACACTTATTGACTAATTTCTGTTTGAAAATGAATCAAGTCATGCATGAGTGAGCAGATATTAAAGGCAAAAATGTCAATTATCAAAAGTCACAAGAGTCATTTTGGGGGGTTTGTAAAACAAGATTTTTTTGGGCATTTGTTAAAGTGCTGTTGATGTTTTACGAGGTTGTGCCATGGTTGAGTGACAAAATTGCTAGCGATTAAGCAAGAAGTGCTGAAAATTTACTGTTTAATGCCAGAAAAATGACTACCTGGTATTTTCACGTAGTGTGCCGACTCATGTTGGTTGATGCCACTTTTTTCCACAAACTGAATGGATTTTGCAGAGTTAGGAGGGCAGAACATCACTTTTCTCAAAAAATCTGTGTTCACCCAACTGTGATAAACATGAAAACTGTCAGGGATAGGCATGACCTTGTCAAATTCAAATTCGCCAAAGGTTTGTTTCACAGAGCCCCCAAAATGACTCTTTTGACTTTTGAAAAGTGACATTTTTGCTTTTAATGTTTACTCACTCATGCATGACTTGACAGATCATTCTCATTTTCACATAGAAATTAGTCATTAAGTGTAGAAACACTCCTGCCAAATTATTTTGCTCAAAACTTTTTCGTTAAAAACTTATGCTTTTTTGAACTAGGGGGGAGTTACTTTTTTGTTGTGTTTATTTCCATTCAAGTGACATTTGTCTTGTCGTAGATAGTAGCACGATAAAATAAAGATGACACTAAAACTAAAGACAAATGCAGAAGTCGACACTGCCATAACGGATATCAGCACGCCAGTCTGACGACTGACCGAACTAGGGCTTGATTTCGTCGTCAGCACTTGGCTGGAATTATTGGTTGGAACGTTACTAACTCTTGTAGTAAAATCTGCTGATGAGTAATGACTGAAGGGTTATATTCACGCTGATGGCCTCACATCTTAGTTCGTCAGTCGAATTGTTACGTTGTTCGTTCTCAGGGGGTGTTTTGTCTAAGGTTATGTCATTACCACCTGGAGATAATCCAGTAGGAGCTATTGCAGAATGTCCATTTGAAATATTGATGGTAACGTTATTACTTTTTTGGTCTAGGGATAGTTCGGTTGTAATTGTATGAGGTCTCTGTTTCTCCAAATGCAGATGTCCAAGCTTTCTTATTATCATAATGGTGTTACCTTCCTCTTCGCCACAGAGAAAAATAAGAAAACTGGTTTCGATCGTAAAATCTTCAATAAAATTTAGCCTTCTAAGGGAATTACCAACTACCCTGTACCAGAATACTGATTGTATTTTTTGGCCTTCTCTGCAGCATTCAATTACTGCACTCTCAGATGTCTTTAAATCCCCCTGAACAACTTCTAGTTGTGTTGTAGGAAACCAGCATGTGTTGGTCCAATTTCGTTTACTTTTGAAAACTACACATTTGGTTGGCAACATGGTGGCATCATTTAGCTTTTCGAGAGAAATAAAAATGCTGTACTTGTAGGTGATGTTATATTGACCATCCACAGTCACGACCGACGTTTCATGTTCATACAACACATCATCTCCTGTCATAAGCCTTGCTCGGTCCTCACCGTTCATTTGTACCCAATGACATGACATCTGTACCTTACCAGTCTCCTTGTAGAAAAGCGTCTCGCAGATTGGCTCCCTCTCTTCAATTGATAAATTCAGTATGAAAATGGTACAAAGTTGTCTTCCATTTTCATATAATGCCACAGTGTGCGTACTGGTATCATTTTCTTCGGTGAACGAAATCGACATTTCAAATGTATTACGATTCTGATGGCGATTCAAAGTATGACGTTCAAGAGGTAAAAGAGTGTTCTCCATAGTAGAAATATTAGATGAAAGCCTAAATTCCGAGTCTGCTTTAGTCCATACGAAATATTGTGTCGGGTGTAGTATGGGTCCAAAAGTGAATGTTGCTTGAAAAGGTTTCCCGATAATGGCAATCCTTGATTCTTCCTGATTTTGGTTACACCAGAACATGCTATCATTGGAAAAGGCAGGATGGAAATATGGCTGCAAAATCAAAAGAATTAAAAGTAACTTCTCAACAGAAGAAAGGCGCCAACGGAACATTTTTACGTGATCACGCTGAAGACAATTTCAATATAGACTTGAAAGGAATTGGACGTGGAAGAAGGTGTTTACTTCAGAGGCAACAAGGTATTGTGTGGTTTATAATATGACTCTCTGTATCAGCTGAAGACTCTGGCAGTTGAGAAAAATATGTTACTTGTCAAAGTGGGCTGTCCTTTTGAATATGACTTGTTTTTTTTTTTTCATGATTTAATCATGTCAACCACTCATTCGTTTAAGTACCGGTACAAACAACAATGCAGAATTACTTTCGGTATTGATGCAGATACACGGATGACAGACTAGACAGAGGCGTCGATCCGGGGGGGGGGGGGCAGGGAGAAATTACCCCCCAGCGAATTTCGGGGGCCGAAGATATAAAATATCCCTCCAAGAACTCTAGCGGCCACGTTAACTGGTTAACCTTTTTTTTCGCCCTCTGTCGTCACTCGCTACTCTAGCTGGTAAGAGTTAGAAACAAAATTGTTTCTCGCAGCAAGCAGCTTTTTTCAGCATCTAAATACCAAAATATAATATTCTATCAGGAAGGTGGTTGACAAATTAACAAAAGCTAGTTATTTTTGGTGACGATTCCATATGTTCTTTCCCCCGAGTTGCTGACTTCGCTCACTCGTAGAAACAGAATTGTTTCGAATGGCAAGCTAGGTACCTTAATAGAGTCAAATTCGGCACACAGGTGATCAAATACATTATTTAGATATCTTATAGATTTGGTGCATTTTGATGTCAAAATAACGCTTCTACCATAAAAAGAGGCTTTATTTCCTCGTTCACTGAGCTCGCTCATTCAATTATAATGATTTGGGGAGCAAAGGAATTCGGCAAGTGAGGTGACCGAATAATCTAAATAATTGATTTAGATGTTTCTTATTACAGAGTAACTGTGGAGGCTTACTACTTCTGCCATGAAAAGGAGTGTATGTTTCCTCGCTAACTTCGCTCGCTCGTAATGTTTAGAAACAGTTGGTTTCGGATAGCAAACAATGGACCAGCAAATGTGGCAAAATTGAGTCATGTCTGGCAGCCAGGTGACCATATATATTTATTAGATATCACGTAGAGGCTTATAGTGTATTTTGATACATGTTACACACATATACACACACACGCGCGCATATATATATATATATATATATATATATATTCGCGGGTTCATCTACGCTTGGTCGTCTTGCCCCCTCCCCTTCCCAACCCTTGAAAATGGATCGACGCCCCTGACATGTGTGATGGATGAAGGAAAGCTGATTATCCAAAACATTTTTTTTAATTATCTGAAAATACAGCATGAAGTGTGTGTCTTTTCAATGCAGGTGAAATGTCTTTTGTAGTATATTAACATTCAAGATAAAAGTATTTAAATTAATCCAGAGTGTTATATTCGTTCTTGAGAGTGTAAACCGATTAATTCTTCCTTCGTATCATCGATATATTAAGTGCCTTTACAAAAAAAATACTTATGGATTGCTTCATAAGGAAACAAATGTGAATTTAGATGTGTATTTCATTAACTTTTTAAAACCTATATTGATGATGTTGTTTTTAAGTGGATCGTATGGATCTGTTGGAACCATTCTTTATTCTAATCCAAGTCAATCGAGAGAATTCGATGGAAAGAAGTCCGGTGAAAAGCGACTTATATTATTCGGTTGTATTGTTAAGTCATTTCAAGTTGATAAAATCCTTCCGAAGCATATGCATTTTTGAAGGAATAATAACATTGTTAATTTCATAAATGTAGTTATCACATGCAAACAGATGACAGACACTAATTTAAACGGGGGACAAGAGAGAGAAATATTGATATAAACGCCTTGCACGGTGATGATGTACACCATGGCCAAACAAGAAGAAAAAAATAATTTGATAAGAGTCTCAAATAATCATCTTATCGATCGTTTCTTTATTATAAAGGGTAATTGATTGTTTAGTGTAATATGTTCAGTTTTAAATCTACATATGATTATTTTCGTTTAATTTCCTTGCAAAGGCACTAATATTGTTCTATTACTTAACCACTGAACAGAAACAGCTTCCATTTTATTATGCAGTTTAATTCAAAGTCATACTTAGGAGAGCAAAATATTCATCTGTAAGGGTTTTCCGTTTCCTCAATACTCCTCTTTTTATGGAACCTTTTCCTGGTCGTTTATACCAGAATATCATTGAAGATGTACAGATGAATGATGCACATTATTTTCTATATACTCGCACCTCAAAGACACGAATCGACGTGTAATTTTCTTTTAAAAGTTAAATTTCAAATAGTTACTATGTCACGCCAAATATAGCCATGCTTTTAAAGGAAAAGGATATTATGTATTTTGTCCATCTATCATGTCCATAATGGTCATTTATTCAAATCTGTGCACAGCTTAGTTCATGTACAAATCGCCTTCATAGGAAGATGCCTGCTCCATTGTTATTACCATACATGTCATCAGTTGGTTCAGATGTATATGAATGATCGGATGCTGGGAGGTTGTTTTGGAAAGCATCTTCTGTCGGATCACTTGGGCCATGACCGCACACTCCATCGGGTGACATCTGTAGAATAGGTTGCGAAGTTTTCCCTTTCCAGCTCATATCTGGTTGGGCATACAATGATTCCATTTTTACAGTAGGTTGAGTCCAGTTTCCTGGGACCATGTCACCACTCAGATCTTTTGGTTTATTCATCAAGGAAGATGAGTCGCTGATCTTGACCCAATCTGGACGAGCTCAATCATGAATGTACATGCTTGAAATATTGGGTAAATTTGGTCGGGTAACGCGCTGTTGGTTAGAATTTTGCCCAAAGCTTTGCAAATCTTGCCCAAATATAGTAAAGACCATTTCACCAATCTGTGAAATAAACATTTTGCTCAACTGTTGGGCATAATTATTCTCACCAACACTCCTGGTAACATGGGTGTTGGGCAAAATTATTTCTTACTGTTGGCAAAATAAAACTGAATATTCATGACTTATCATCAGCGTATGATTTAGGGTGGACCCGATTTACTAACCGTCACAAAGCACACAAAATTATACTGGGTATATAAGAGCTTGCATTCTAGTGTATCAAATAGATAGGATAGGATAGGATAACATAGGCTATGTAGGATAAGTATTAGGATAGAATAGGACAGGATATCCGATATGTTTATGGTTAAACATGTGTGAGACAATAATTGCGATTTTTTTTTTTTTATTTCGAAGCTGAGAGCGACAGAATTTGCCTAATGGCATAGAATAATATTACCCAACAGTTGGGCAATAAATGCCCAAAAGTTTAATGGACAGCATACAGCCCAACGTTGGTCGAAAAATTGGTCAATAGGAATCGCCTAACGTTGGGTAAAGAAAATTTACCCAATTTGGGGTAATTCAATTAACCAACAGCAGTTGGGCAATAAGTGCCCAAAATGTTTAATGGACAGCATACGACCCAACGTTGGTTAAGAGTTGGTTCAAAAATCGACCAACCGATTTAAGAGTGTAGGATGACTGAAGCAGACCTAGATGGGCTGTAGAATTTTAAGGTTGGTTTTCGGTCTTGGTATATATTTTCAAGTCTTTGACATCACCTACTGAGAAATAACGCTCTCTAGGGGTGGTGGCATTAAAGGTGTTTTACCACCATGTTGCTGCCCAACGTCTTTGTCGTCAAATCACTTTTCTATATACACCCTGCTTCTACAAAACCGTTGCTGTTAGGAATGCTCATATCATAAAAGCTTCGGGCTGGAGAGAAAACTTAAATTTCACAGAGAGTTCGATGCTTACCTCTGTTTTCACTGTTGGATTACATCGTCACATGTTCTGAACTAATTCTGTTCAGTCTTACTGAGGGCTGATCAGAGACTGTCTCGCGGACATTGGTGCCTATGCTAGGTCGCGGTGTGTGGGATGAGATCTTGATTCACTGGGTCTTCTTCCTCTCCAGCTAAACTGGTAAGAAGATCAGCTGGTCTATTTTGATTAAAGTGATTATTGATAGTTGTAGTAGAATAAAGATGAGACAAACGCAGAAGTCGTCACGGATATCAGCACACCGGTCTGAAGACTGACCGAATTAGGGCTTGATTTCGTCGTCGAGATTAATTTGCTTTAAGTATTAGTTGGAATGTTACTAACTCTTGTAGTTGTAAGATCTGCTGAGGTGTGATGACTGAATTGTTATATTCACGCTGATGGCCTCACATCTTAGTTCGTCAGTTATGTTGTTATGTTGTTCGTTCCCTGGGAGTGTTTTGGCTAATGTTAAGTCATTACCATCTGGAGATGAATCGGTTGAAACTGTAGTGGTAAGATGTCCCTTTACAATATTGATAGCAAGGTTATAACACTTTTGGTCTACAGATAGTTCGGTTGAAACTGCTATATTTTCTGTTTCTCCAAATTTAGTTGTCAAATCTTTCTTAGTATCATATTGGTGTTACCTCTCTCTTCACCACAGAGAAATGTAAGAAAACTTGTTTAAAGCTTATAACCTTCAGTAAAAATGTAGCCTTTTAATGGAATTACCTCCTACTCTGTACAATAATACGGATGTTGGATTTTGGTTTTCTATGCAGCATTGAAATATTGCCCTTCCCGATATCGCTGAATTAGTCCATACGAAAGATTTTGTCGGTTGTAGTATGGGTCTAAACGTGAATGTTACTCGAATCGGCTGCCCGATGATGGCAACCCTTGATTGTTCCTGCTGTTGATCACATCAGAAAAAGTTATCATTGGAAAAGGCAGAATGGAAATGTGCCTGGAAAACACAAATGATTAAAAATAGCTTCTCCATGGAAGAAAGGCCACCACGAAACATTTTTAGCTGATCATATCGTGATAATTTCAAAATTAACTTGAACAAAACGGAATTGGGAAGGAGTTTACTTTAGACATAATAGGTAACAAGATATCGCGTGATTTAGAATGATTCTCTTTTATCATTTTGAACACTCTCGTAGTTGTCCTTTTGAATACATTTTGTTTGTTCATAGTATTTATCTCCTCGAGTAATCATTGCAGCAGTTTCGGTATAAATGTAATAGATCTATGGTGAACGACAGATCATAAACCAAACATTCCTTTTTATTTTCTGAAAGTAAAGCATGAATTGATGTCTTATCAATACATGTCAAAGTGCTTTTTATAGTCAATTAATCTGATACATTAAATTTTCTCAGTTATCACGAGTGATAATTCTTTTGTGGGGAGTATAAACTAATCAAGTGCTCCTTCGTGTCGACGATATATCAAGTACATTTGTAAACAAATTTTCGGCATTACTCCCAGTGTTAAAGATCGTATGCTCGATCTATAATGAAAATCACAAGTCAGAAAAAATGTCATTACAGATCGAGCATACGATCTATAACAGTGGGATTAATACCAAAAGTATGTTTACAAATTATAAATTCCACCCACTAAGCTTCTTCATTTACAATATATTAGATACATTTCTCTTGATTAAAAACTAATTTAAGTGTCTTAAAATGTTTATTTGACCGTGAAGAGATATCATTTACCCTTATAGCAATGTACGGATGATTGTTCTGTCAGTATTCTTTTGCACTTCTTTCTCCAAAAGAACGCTGCATTATAAGAAATGTGAATTGTAATTATCGAGTTTGTTTCAATGTTGGTTTGTAGTATATTAGATACTACCGACCTCGCCTAAACATTGTTAATTTTTCAGTTCCCTCATGTTTGAATACAAGATCCACCTGGAAATTGCGTGTGGTTGTGCGTGAGTGTGTGTGCAAGGTCAAAAAGTTTGAAATATTGAACCTGACAGTTGTGTTCAGTCTTGTGATTTTCACCAAATCTGATTTAGGCCCACTATTTCTTTTTCTTTTTTTTAAATTAGTCTGATGTTAGCTTAGCAAACTACAAGACGGTTGAAATATTGCACATTTTCCTGTTTGCAGTAAATTTAATTTTCACCGAGTCTGATTTTAAGTTAGTCAGATGATTCCAAAACTTTTGTTCTAATTTACAACCTCCATCTTTCAAATGGCCTCCTGCGAGTTCTTACACAACATCTCACAGCAAGAGTCCAAAGTTGTCGTTACAGCTATGGGCTTTAGCCATGAATCCCCCAATGTTAAAATTTTATATAATACCACAAGGACTTAATTATAAGGTATGAGAGATCCGAGGAACTCTCCAGTAAATTAGAGTAGGATTAAGTATTTATGTATTACTTAATATGTAATTAATTATACATCCACTATTTCTTTATTTAGTGAATAAAGCTAACAAAAATAATGGTCACGGTAGTTATGCTTCTCATGATGACTCCAATTTTAACCTGGAAGAACCTGGAAAAGATTAGTGTCCATTTGGGTTTTTATGCACTGTTGAATCCTTTCATTTTTAAATTGTCACCCGAATTGCAGGAAGCATTTAGGTCTGAACAAGGACCATTTACGTCTATAAGGGTAAGATTTCCCCATTTTCTATTAAAATCATTTGGCCGTATCGATAAAAGTAGCATTCGCTTATAGCTAAAGCTACCTAGTATTAACTATTATGCCAAAGTGAAAGCTGAACGCGACTTCTTGCGTAGGACCTTTTTCTATGCCAGGGATCTGTACCTGTTGTCCAAAAAAGCGGAAAGGCTAATTTTATTTTTTTTTCAGTATATGGATCCTACTTTACCTCTAAAAAATGCATAATTTTTTGATATCATTTTTAAAGCATCTTCTTTCTGAGAGAAAAACTACAAAGATCATCTATGTCCATCTTCTAAAGTTGCCTTTTAATACATGTTTTGTGGCATGTGTCTTTGGTTTAAATGCATCATTTAGTGTCCTTGGGTTTTCCTCAATCGTTGTTACGAAAACACTGATGAAGGAAATTCTTGACACAACTCTAATCCGTTGCAAAAACAGTCGAAATAAAATAGTATAGAATGAAACTTATTAACCAATTTCGGTTATCTTAACCAATGATCCCAATGATGTAAAAAATACTTTTCGAAAGCAAAGTGCTTATAAACCGCAATACATTTTTTGAGACACCTAATCTAGATCAAGCACAGGGCTACGGTTCAAAAATTCTTCTGAATTAGCCTCTCCGTGAGCTCTTAGTAATACTTTATCAATCAAATATTTTTATAGGGTCCAGCATAACCAGGTAAGCGGTATGTTGTTTGACAGGTGGTATATGGTTTAAAAGTTTTCGACAGGTTATGCACTCCAACATCAGATCAAGATGCCTTCTAGAAAATAGTACAAAGGAGATTCGTGCAACTGGATGTAATATTCAATTTTGTAACAAACCTTTGGGAATGAAGATGAATACATGCATCAGCTTACTAATGGTCTTAAAAAGAAAGTGAGGGCAATTTGAAATTTCAAAATAAAGACGGGTAATTTACATCATATTTTTGCAAGAGAGCTTGCAAAAAAGCAACCAAATGCTTGTTGAAGAATGAATATTCCTCCCTTTTATGCAGGCATTTCCTAATCTGGCAGGCCTTTGTGTACAAGAACAAAACATTTCCTTTTGATTTGGAATAGGAATGTTAGCTCATGCTGCAGAATAAACAAACTTCTGCTTCTTTTTGCTGGCAATGACTTATTTGCCTATCTGAAGATACAAGCAGAAGGTTAGAAAAGGTATTTGCTAGGCGTTTGCTAGTTTTATCGATACGGCCATTATCATTGTTATGCTTGTTATCATTTTCTTGTTCTTATTAGTATTAGTATTATTATATCATTATCAATATTTTCCAATTAACAGAAAACAAAATGTGCGCAATATTCAAGTTTTTTAGTTAAGGAAGGTACATTTCGGAACTGAAAAAACACTTTAGCTGGAAGAAATGTCTCCATTAATATCGTATGAACTGCCAATTGATTCCGTTGTAACAAAATAAAAGAAAAGACAGTCTGACTGTTAGGTGTAATAAAAAGAATTTAAAAAAAAAATCGAATTCCATGTAAACGTTTCAAATATAAAGACAGCAACAACGATTTTTTTTTTACAGAGTGCATTACAAACATTGCATTGACTGAGACACAAGGTATAAAATCTCCACACTGTACTATGACGATTTTCAACTAAATTGATAATTTTGAAGAAATAGCCAATCTGTAAGCATAGACACATATGGCAATGGGCAATGATTAAAGAAGATCCGACACCGTCTGATGTTATATAGAGCAGTTTTGGAAAATTTCCAGTTGTCATAGATAAATCTTGAAATTGTATATTACAGTAGACATGCTATGGATTATGAAATTTACTTGATCAAAGTTTATGTGATTGAAGAAGAGCTCCATTCTTTTATTCTTATCGCATTTACACGCATTAAAAAAAAAATACTGGGCGAAATAGCATCACTATGATTTTGAATTTGAGCGAAAAAATGTGTGAATAGATTGAATTCTTATTCATCTATCCTCTTACTTTCTACAATCACGTACTATATACCTAAATATATTTCGCAGGAAATACATACTTATGTGCACTTTTTAAAAAGAGTTAGAGATGCAAATTATGTTAATGTCTCAATTCGTCCAAGGTGTCCATTCTGCGATATTCCAGCCACCAGCAGTTGTCTGTTCTTTATATAAAACGGGTTCGTTTGCACCGATGACGCAGATCGAGTCTGATTAGATTCATAATTTTAATGAACTAGTAAGCATGTTAAGTAACCTGAAAGGCAGCCTGTTGCTTTATCAGTATAATTGATAACATTTTCTCAGCATTTTCAGGATAAGCTTTTATCTTGAGCTAAAACTCTTTGCCAAAACTCTTCACCGGGATCCCTCGGATCATCATAATCCGACTCAAAAGATGTCATTTTCTTGGTCTTTCGGCTCATGTCTGGTTTAGCGTAGAGTTGTTCCACGTCAACCGATGGCCCTGGCTTGCTGTCCGTCAATGATGATGTCTTTTGCCTGCTTGCTGAAAATGAAGAAGAGCTGTTTTGCGAGACAGGGGGAAATAAAGTTTTTTGGTCATCGTATGGACACTTTGACCCTCGAAACCTCGGTGATGCTACGAGAGAGTTTGTTGCCTTTTTAAGTGTAGTAGCGTCCCCGACATCATCCAGAGAATGCAAAGTATTGTCAAGATTCGGTGCACTGGGATCGACGTTGCTTTCAATACTGTCACGAACATTCGTTCTGTCAACTCCTCGAGGGAAGTATCCTGTCTCTATCAAACACTGTCCTGCCATATCACCTGGACTCCCGGGATTGCTTATGTTATGCAAAAAAGACGTCCTCAACGCATTATGTCTAGCTGGAAGCATTGGGGCACTCGCTTGACGTTCTCGACCGGACGACACTGTTTCACGTCTCCTACCGTGTTCTTCACTGTCCGATGTGCGTCGATTTCGAGGGACTCTGGTTGGCGCTGTCATCTCAAGAGATTCTGTTTCCATGTGAACAGGGGTAGAGGGAGAATTCATTCGAAAGCTGAGATCCCTTTCAGTTTGACTGTCATACCGCTTGCTTCCTCGGACTTTGCATTTGACGAAATGAAATCCCATGCTTAACGCAAATGCAAGAGATGTAATAATGGCAATAGATATCAATATATTCTCCATGATCTTATCTTTTTTAATAGATTCGCTGATTGCAGTTCCTTCTACGTGACCACAGGTAGAAGTGAGAGGAATAGAACTATCGTGGGCTGATTTAGTAGCAGCTGTTGTAGAATGTCCACTTAAAGTATTAATAATAACCTTTTTACACCTGGAATAGTCGCTTGAATTGATGGAGCCAATTAAGTCTGGAAATGAGTCGGCTGAGACTGTAATGTTAAGATTTGACGGTTTTTCCAAATTCAAATGTGCAATACTTCTTTGCATCAGCAGTTTCTTCAATTCACCAGTCTCTTCACCACAGAGAAAAATTAGAAATATAGTAGCATTCGTTAGATCTTCATGAAAATTTAGGGTTTGAAGTGAGTTACCATCCACACTGTACCACCAGCTGAAGGACATATTTTGGTTTTCCATGCAGCATTGTTTTGGTTTCCACTCAAATGTCACGCTGCCAGATTTCGTTAAATCTCGCTGTAAAACTTCTAGCGCTCCTTTACAAAACCCACAAGAGCTGTTCCTGTTTGTCTTACTATCAAAAACTACACATTTGGTTGGGGTGTTGCTAGCATCATTTAGCTTTCCGGGAGAAATGAATATGCTATTCTTGTTGGTGATGTTGTATGGACCAGTCACGCTCGACGTTTCATGTTCATACAACACATGATCTCGTGCCATAAGCATTGCTCGGTCATCACCGTTCATTTGCACCCACTGACATGACATCTGTACCTTACGAGTCTTCTTGTGGAAAAGTGTCTCGCAGATTGGCTCCCTCTCTTCAATTGTTAAATTCAGGATGAAAATGGTACAAAGTTTTCTTCCATTTTCATACAATGCCACAGTGTGCGTACTGGTATCATTTTCTTCAGTGAACGAAATCGACATTTCAAATGTATTACGATTCTGATGGCGATTTAAAGTATGACGTCCCAAAGTTAAAGTGTCGTTCACAGTAGAAATATTGAAGGAAAGTTCAAACTTCGAGGAGTTTGCTGTAGTCCATACGAGAGACTGTGTCGGTTGATGTATTGGTCCAAAAGTGAATGTTACTTGAAAAGGCTGCCCCATTATGGCAACCTTTGATTTTTGCTGCTTTTTGTTACACCACAAAATGTTATCATTGGAAAAGGCATGATGGAAGCATGCCTGCAAAATAAAAAGAATCAAAAATATCTTCTCAACGGAAGGAAGACGCCAACGAATCATTTTTACGTGATCACGCCGGTGACAATTTCAAACCTATCTTGAAAAATTGACGTGGAGGATTTGCGATCGTGTACTTCAGAGACAAGAAATTGCGTCGTTTAGAATGACTCTCCTTATCATTTGAATAATCTTGTAGTCCAGAGAGATTTGTTACCTGCCAAAAGGTGGATGTCCTTTTTAATACACTTTGTCGGTATTTATCACTGCGGGTAATCATTGGTTTAAGTACCGATAGAGATAACAATGTAAAATCAGTTTCGGTATAAATGCAGCTAACTATCCCAAACAGTCTTATTATTTTCTGAAAGTAAATCATGAAGTGGTGCCTTGTCAGTACAGGTCAAATGTCTTTTATAGTCAATTAATCTTCAACATAAGAATATCTAAATAATAAAGAGTGTTTATTCGTTCTGGAGTGTGTAAACTAATTAATTTTCATTTCGTGCTGTTGGTATCATTAAATATCTCTTTCTTAATTCATACAAATTTGAATGTCTTAAAATGTTTATGCCAATGTTTTGTAGCGTAACATGCTCAAGAGATACGAGTATTACTTGAAGCAATGTACGGATAATTTTTGCAGTTACCATTCGTTTCCCTTCCTCCTTCAAAAATGTGGAATGTTTGATAAATGTATTAAAACAAGGTTTAACTCACCTGAAGATGAGTTTTTTTTTTTGTTTTTTTTAAATTTCACCTCGTTTTCGAAAAATTACGATATTCAGCTGAAAAGTCTTCATGGGTATGTGAATGTATGCAAAGTCAACGCATTTAAGATATTGTACCCTTTGCTGTGTGTAGTGCATGTGAATTTCAGCATGTTTGATTTACTTTTGATGATTCCAAATCTTATTTACTAACTCCGCCTTTCAAAATGGCCTCCAGACAGATTCTCACTCAGTTTCATCTCGAAGCAAGAGTCCAAAGATACAGCTATATGCGTATACATGAATTCCTTTTTAAAATTCACATAATACCACCAGGACTTCATACAGAGTAATCAGAGGCACGCCCCGGTAAATGAGAGTAAGAATAATCCATTCTTGTGTTAATTAAATACTATCTCTGTGTTACAAATTTCTTTAGGGTAGGCCTATGTCTAAACGCCATCTACGGATTTTATTTTATTTCACCGGTATTTTTAAGGTTTCTGAATAAACCTAAAATATTGATTGATTGATTGACTGATTGATTGATAGATTGGCCTATGTGGCCTTTTATTTGCATCCACGTAAAAACATACATTGTATAACAGGGTAAAATTGGAAATGTTCTCATGTATCAATTCATATCTAGAAAAGATTATTTTAAAAATATTTCTGACGCACTATATCCCTGATAGCAGAGACTGGTAAGAATATCATCATATTTACGTCTTTTTAAAGTCGTGTCATACA
>JAPZVO010000847.1:0-25000 GCA_029962745.1 Echinometra lucunter
TGTGTACAAAATGATGTTATCAGTAGCTATGGTAGAGTAAAAAAATGTCATAGAGACATAACTTTCTTATTTCGTGTCCGATTTCGTTCAAATTTAGGTTGATCTGTTTTATTCTGCCCCAGCTTTGATTGATTGATTCATTGATTGATTGATTGATTGATTGATTCATTCATTCATTCATTCATTTATATGAGCTTTGATTTAATAACTACTTGACTTGAGGCAGCTGGTTCCTTTAAACGCTCAGGACCAAACTGGTGAGGATGTTTGTGTGGTGGTGAGAGCAGAAACCTGTACGATGACAGTCATTCGTTCGACTCTGTTGGCATACGATGCATGCTTTGCCAGTAAAATGCTCATTGCTCACGATGCGTCATTTTACTGACATACGAGTGCGTCACCCACTTGTGAAAGTGAATACAGAATGAACAATTTCTATACGAATTATTGCTATGAATCACTGGCATACAGGCTAACTCCCTGGAAAACCTTTGTTGGCGTAGATAATGACGCAATAAAAAAGACAGCTCGCTTGCAAAGGGCTTGACAGAAGAATATAATTATACATGGGTGCAGCATACGGGTGTCAGATTTTATATCAACATTAATGAATGATTTGCTCTTCCTTTGCATGTGCAGCAGTGTGACTTTAATACATGTATTAGACTTTAATATTAGGACTTAAATGTGGGTTCATTTGACCGAAAACAATAACAACGATATTAACGACAATGAAACCTTCAACAGACCTGTTTACTAATGAATTCAAATTTATGCACGTTTCTCTTCATAACCCTTGGTGATCAACTATTCAGTTCACCTGTTACTAGTATGCGTAATGACATCTGATAAGATGGAATCCAGTTAGCATACATTAGCTGTTGCTATGTCGGACAAACATCTGTCAAACCAAGCCTACTTAGTTGTGAAGGGAAACTTTTGCTCAATAATTATGGATACAATTAGTAAACAGGTCTATTAAAGATACACTCTGTTATATGTGTACTTGTGGGTATGCTCATGTCTGCCAATAGTAGGCTAGCTGTGTAGTGCCATATTTTATCCATATATTTTATATATTTTCGCATTTAAACGAAAAATTTTGTAACCGTTGTCGACTTCGGTCGAATATAACCTACGCTTTAAAATCATGACGGAACGATCACAACTCTCTGGATTAAAACAAGTTCCAGGATGGTGATCGATTGTTTTATTTCTTGTTTTTTTATTTTTGTTTTTACAAATTCGCTGTAATGTTATTCTCTTTAATAAAAAAAAAGAGTGCATGCATTCATTCTGTTAAGGGTAAATTTAAGAAAAGAGCGAATTGAGATGAACTAAGAGTTAATTAAGAGTAACAATTGTGATATTCACTCTCTAAGGGGTGACCTCAGTGATCACTCAAATCCTTGAGTGATCACTGAGGTCACCCCTAAAATAGTGAATATCACAATCTTTACTCTTAATTAACTCTTACTTCACTCTAAATGCACTCTTTTCTTAAATTCACCCCTAAGAGAGTAAATGCGTTCACCCTTTTTTTTTTAAAGAGAGTATAGACGATTTAAGATTTAGGATATCAAATAGTTAAATTCTTGATCTAGTAACAGAGGTCTTAGCATTTTGTAATGTCCCCATAGACAGAGTACAAAATTTACACGATGGCATGAATTTTTGTAAATAAACGATGACTTTTTCGATTTATTTATGGGAAACTCTATGGTACTATGAATATACAGCATTTTTTTATGAAATATACAACCATTTACAACGTTTGATCCTCAATAGAATAGCGGCAGAATGTATGTTTCTTCTCTGCTTCGAGCTAAAACATTTGATACAAATAGGTGTCAGTATTTTAAGTGAAACCCAAGAAGCATATTTTCTTTTACTGTATGGACAATAATAATCTCGCAATACTTCAAATTTAATGAACTTCCATTCTCGATCTCATAAACATTCTGCAGCATTATAGGTTGAATAACTTATGTTAATCAAAAATTTTCATCATACATGATGAATACAGACACACTTTTAGGAGGTGCGAGTACATTAGGAATAAAGGAGACAATTAAAGTTTTCATCATTTTTGGCCCACATTTCTACTTGCTTTTTCAGCAATCCCAGTTCAATATACTCAGATTCACACAGGCAATATATATAGCTCGATATGTATTAAGCCTGTGCACGTATTTTAATGAAAATATAATGCTTCAAATTGTACTTGCTTTAGCTGTGTTAATTAACTCCCGATCCCCGCTGCCTAAAGTAACGATAAGAGAAATGTCAGAAGAGTTCACGATCTGCACTATTAATTGTCATTTTAACTGTGCCCTAGATTCCTTTCAAAGAACTACGCGGCAGGCTTTAACCTAATGCCATAGATTTCCTAGTCTCGGTCTAATTTCTACCATTAGAGCCTTGATTCTACTGATATCACCGATGCAGGCGGTCAATCGCATGTCTGTTCCTAGAGGCCTACCTATGTGGTACAAAGCTAAAGATCCTACTTAGCATGGTCCTTGAGGTTTGGGGTTTTTTTACACAGGCAAGACAGGGCTACGTAAAATAGTTTGGGATGTGCAAGCCATTATTGTTGGTTGGTAAAAACTCCATCAACATAACTACTTTTCGGACAAGTATATTGGTGACAGGGCTGTACATATCAAATTAAACCGAGTTAGCACTTGACTGATGCCTTGGGACTAAAACAAAATCTGCAATGATGAATTCATCTATATCAACGTTTATGACATTTATACAATGACAGCTACAGTATACCTCTGCCCACAGACAATCCTTGTCGGTAGAGAATGCAAAACCAAGTTCGCATTAAGACAAACTGAGGGTGTCCATTCTAAACTTCTAAAAAGTACAAAATAGAAACAGAAATAACATAAAATGAAGAATCTCGCCTGATCTACAAAGGAGGTGGAGCATTCTAACCAAATTCATCAATCAATCATAGGTATACCGCGTGCTTTAATGAAAAGATGGGAAATAGTAGCTGTAATGATTAGGCAAAACTACAAGATACAAAAACTCCTGTATATTCTTAGAGTGGTGGGGAATTACAATTTTAAAAGATAGAAGAAAATTAAGCAAATTAACAGATATTGCTCTACATACTTCTGGAATAATCACTAATTAAATTAAATGAACAACCTATTGCTTACAATGTCTGAAATGTAGATAAACTTTGGTCTAATACTAAATTAAAAAGAGGGCCATTTGAGAAGATATGTAGCTTTATTTCATATAGACACTTTTATAATGAAAGTAATAAGTATTGACAGATTTGAAGACCAAAGACTTTATGAATAAAAAGGTGAAAATAGAAAGTACTTGTGGACGTGAAAGTGCAGTATGCAGTGATTCTGCCGAGGCATTAAAATTACCCCCAAAGAGAAGAAATATCAAATATAAGTAATTACAATATCTTTTGATTTCACAAGGCCTTTTTCTTTGTTACTTTCTCCTTCTTCGAATATAACTGTTCATCAATCCATGTGGTCAAAGAGATCCGCAAAGTCGGGAAACCTCTGCCTGGCCGGTAGAAGGTTGCCCATCGGAGGTGACCTTCGGCTGAAGACGGACCATCCATAGTCTGTCTTGCCTTTATTACTTTTATCTGCTAGTGACGAAAGGAGTCGCTGACGGGTTTCCGGCCTGGGTTTCTGCTGATATGCCTCTTCTAGCTGGCGGAAGTCGTCGTAACCTTCTCGCCCGAGGGGCGTGGCTGTGACAACCAGGAGAAGTGTGCATGCGCAGTAAAGGACGGCTACGACCACGTGTGACTTCATGTTTATGGTAGAGTCCCTGAAAAGACGAAACATACACATTTGTATAATTTTTTCATACGCCAATCTTTTATAGGTTATTTGTAAAAAATTAAGACCTGGGGGTGTAACATAAAAAATGCAATCAATCTTACGATTGATATCAGTTGTAAGTCTATAGTAAACCATTACTAAAGAGATAAAATTGACTTTAAGATTGATTCTATCTCTTTATGTTACACTCCCCAGGTTCACATGAACCAACATCTCCTAACGTTAGGACCATTACATGTCCCTTACTGGTGCAGTCTTTCGCGCGTCATAATAATAAGGATATTAAAAAGGGATTGAAAAATGAACAGCGAAAAAAAAAAATGGTGTAAAGGACCCTTTTAATAGCGCAGCGGTACAGACGCAATCGAAATGACCGCTCGATTGCAAAGTCACAATCAGCAACCAGAGTTTGGAAACGTAGTTTCCATAAACATCTGCTGACAGGGATCTGCATTAGACCAGCTGCTGGTCGTTTTAAACTGATCACCAATTCCCGAACATGCGTGCGCGCGCGCTGATGTAGTATCTCCCGCCCCACGAATTCACTTACCCCACGAATTCACCTTCCCCGTGTCCGTACGTGCACTTTGTTTGTGTACATATATATAGCCATGGTGTGCGCTGATATGTGTGCGTACGGATCATAGAGAACAGTCCAGGCAGTGGACTAGGATCTGCATCAGCGATTGACATAGTCTAGATTCTGGACTCTTTTTATGAAGTTTTATATTCCCCGAAACAGCTGCCAAACTCACTGTACACGTCAAGTCGAGTGATGGCGCGATCCCGAGAACCTGTCCGCCCGCGGGTGGACAGGTTCTCTGAGGTTCTCGGGATCGCGCCATCACTCGACTTGACGCGTACAGTGAGTTTAGCAGCTGTTTCGGGTAATATAAAAACTTCATAAAAAGAGTCCAGAATCTAGACTACGATTGACACCGTCTCTGACGCACTATGTGAGAGTGACATTGTACATAGGTTTAATGCAAATGAACAATTCAAAATCGCTGGCGGACGGGCCTTAGTGCCTCCACTGGCCTGATTAGAGCACATATTGACGCATTTAAAATGACACTTTGTTTCGTTTTTGTCGTTGCTGGATTTTTAAAAACGTGTATCAATCAGATATAATTGTTTACCGTGGGACTAACCTTTAACTATCCGAAAAAAACGTGACTCGTTTCGAACCTCGGTTCGATCAGAGTCAGATTGAAGGCAAGGACTGAAAGCTGATGGCGGACGTTAGACCGACACCTGTTGCACGCAATGTGTATAACAATAAGGTCGTTTATACCTCAATTGCGAAGCCATGTTGAAACAAAGTAATGAAACATGGTTTTGAAAGACTATCTCACGGTACCCTGTGTATCTTCCCCCAGTGAAAGAGTACCAAGGTATACTGTAATTTGATGGCAATTTAATTGTATGCCGTCATATTACCGTGGTAAACATTACCATCAAATTACCATGCTTATTTTTATGAGGGTTTCTTTCAGGAACCTTTTGAACGTTTATTCGTGCCAGATAAAAAGAGCTATAAACGCAACCTAAGACTATTATGGGACTATTGTGGGCGAAAACGTTCGTTCCCAGGATCATTGTTCGCACCATAATGGTATGTGAATCGCGAACCCACGTGGCAGGTGGCAATGGAATTGGTTTAAGTGTAATGCAAATCAGCGTGAAGAAAGAAAAGGTCCATGTCGAAGTAGCGACTGACATTGAACCAAGTAAGACCGTATTCACGCACGGATAATTCTAAACCAAAACAAATGTAAACACTGGAGTTTAGAAGATATTCCTATAAACATCGACGAATGTTCTGGATGGAAAAGCCAAGTATCAAATGATCCATAATGGAATTTTACATGCTCATTTCAATTAGCTCAAGGAGATAATTATGTTGGAGTGGGAATTCAGTTGTCTCCATGAACTAACAGACTTTGTGCTTGCGATAGTCCAGACCTGCGGAGTATTAAGTGGAAGCAACTAGTTATTCATTGTTGTCTGGGTCGTCGTCAATGCCCTGTGGTGAGTTGAACCTGGCGGCGAGTCTCAGTTAAAGCCAAGGGAACAACTACCATGATTACAAGTGACTTCGAAACTCGGGCTCCAACGACCGTCCTCCGAGCATAGGTAAGTCCTTTAGTTTTACAATACTGTAGTAAAAACAACTATGACAGAATCCATATTCACGGAGAAGGAGATCTAGTTCTTGAATAAAAATAAATAAACAAACAAGCAAACAAACAAAAAATCTCCAAACAGTTTTTCGAATATCCCTCCTCAAAGGATGATTTTTGCTTTTGGACGTTGGCCATTACAGTGTTCATAATGTTAATGGTTACACAGTATTATTTATGTTAGATATTTTGTTATAATACAGGGCCAAGTTATATCTCTAGATACCTCAGAATATTTTGTACATTTTACAAAAGGAAAATGTCCTCATGGAGTGTCGTGGTGTAGTGGTTCATTCACTTGACTTCCAAAGGGTCGAGGGTTCGAATCCCAGTGTTCAGCATAATTTCGTTCGGGGGGGGGGGCTCTTCTGAAAATAGTTGTTTTTTATATAATTAGGAAAGTTTAAATTGTTTCTCCAGTGACACAGTCTCACTGACACAGTTTCAGTGACATGATCAAACAGGACCAAGACGTGAGCCTAAACGCAAGCGTCGTGAAAAGTGTGATGCCACTTGTCACGTTAAAAGACTTATTATCAGGCAACTTTGTCAGTTCCTTTCTTATGGAAAATTGGAAATGACTTGGGAGTGTTTTAACCTTTATATCTGCAGGCTATAAGAGGATCAATAGAAGGTAGGAAGGCTTATGGACTCCCTGTTCCAAGAAAATCATAGAACAAAACATTAGAGTCCCCTTTTCCTTATCTATCATGTTTATTTAACAGTGGAGTCCATTTTCAAGTATGTAGAGAAAGGAAAAGCATAAAAAGACCTGTCACATATGGTTATAAGTCCCTTCATATTTCAATCTGAAGAACGGTTAATATCCAAAGCAATTTTCAGACTTGAGGTGGTAACAAGGACATGCTGCAGTGAAATTTGGATAGATGTAGCAGGGTCGATTTGCAAAGAAGAAAAGTGCAGTTGGTTTTCAAGGGCCCTGGAATCCTAGGAAATCGAATGAAGGCGGTGATGTGGCTGAAACCGGGTGACATGTCAATGATTGACCTCCGGCAACATCCCGGATCAAGTCTCTATTCGATTAACGCAAGAATCTGACTCCAGACTTACCTTAAACGCTTCCCCGAAAAGTAGCTTAGGGGTGCGAAAGAATCCGATATAAGATTTAATTCATTAGAGGTATATTTATCGTCTTTACCCATACCACCTAATCAGGGTGGGTTTGATGGAAATGACCTGGCGATCAACATTGTTGCGTCATGATACTCTTTCAACAGAGAGAAGAATCTAGCAATGACCACTGAGACACTGAACTGTACTTTGTGAGTTAGTCATTACCACTCGAAAGTAAGTACGCGGTTGGAGGAATCATGCATACTCTGCGGACATAGCAGCCCGCCACTAGCAATGATCATCTTCTCGATCATGTCATGATTCGAGTTCATTTTTGTGTAATTATTCTGAAGTCACGTAAATTGAAAAGAAGTATGACGTAGAGAGGGAGGTATTCAAGTGGGGACATTTTTTTAGTTTACTTATTTCTGTCAGTTTCCGGTTTTAGTACAGAAAGAAATGCATATACTTTAGAGTCGCCCACTAACATTTAGAAAAAATAAAGCAATGAAGTTTACCATTTCCAAGCTTCATGTATGTGAATGCATTTTCCTTTTTAAGCTACCTCCAAAAGAGTAACTACTATAGCAACAACACCAGTAGGCTAATATAATGATGACTACATGTACCGTTCGAATGCGATAGGAAAAAAAATCATAATATTGCACTCATTGACTGAGTTCACGTTTTATATTGTGTGATTTCCAACGCATCCCTTTCTCCCGTCCTAAATATAGGAGGAAAAAATTCATTATTTCCTTCTAACTTAAAAGATAACGTCTCGGGGAAAATACATTTCAAGGGCAGTCTAGCCACTTAGCATTTGTGTGTCAAGTGAAACTTGAGAAAGCAGTGGATATTCCGTGTTCGCATGCGTAAGCTTTAAAGTGCTTTAGTGATTTCTTGTTACGCTGTGGTTGAAAGAAAGCCCAAGGATTCGCACCAGTGAAAAGCAAGGATGTCTAATGTTTCGTCCGCTTTTTACGGGGAAAATATTGCACACTTGTTCAGCATGACCATTACTGCATGCTGTGTTAAGCTGGAAAATGCTTTTTAAAAGATGCTTGCGCTTTTTTCTCCTTTCTAACCAATTAAGCCCATGTGACGCCACCATTGGCAATTCGAATTAATTGGTAACAACAGGACGTCGTGAATCAATCGACATTACATATGGTAGGGAACATTCAGAAGTCCTTAACCAGGAATCGAAGTCGGATTGGACGATTCGTTTACCAGTACACTCATTGCCCTGTGAAGTACAATGGGAGGAGAAGGTAGAGAATGAAATATTTTTTTGGAGAGAAAGAACAATGTTTAACCACAAGTAAACAATTGAATGTATTCAAAGCATTCTAGCCTCGAAAAGCTTAGAAACAGGTTTATTCATAATGTTTTGGCTTCATTTTGGAACAGTTTTCACCAGTCGATTATTATGTAATTTGATTATTTGTTATTTTCCCTCCTTAGGTGAAGCATTCGAGGGACAAAAGGTAAAATAAAATGATGACGATCCCTGGGCGAGGGTTAATTCAATACTTGTAACTTTATCCTTGCATTATAGTGGATTTCACGTAAACAGCCTTATGAAGGTCCTTCATATTTCATATCAAAGATGAACCGTATCACATTCTGGTGATTTCCTCATTAATCTGACCTTTGCCACTAATATATGGATTTAAAGAATGAGACGTTAAAATGTCGATGTATTAGACATTTTAGAGTTATAATGTGTTTTTTTTTGTTGTTGTCTTTTTGTTTTTCTTTCAAGTTGACACAAGCATTAGTAATTTTGAAGACTTCACGAATGGAGCATGAATTCGCCCCCTTTTCTTATTCATTACTCCTTGCTCAGTAATAACATTTTGAGGTGTTTTATTCAGAAACTGTTCAAACATTGCCAATGAACCGGCAGGGCCCCATTGCGATGATTACTAATTATTTGAAGATGCGATCGTTTGCCGACAAGTATTAGTATCATGAAGTCATGTTATTAAACTGAAACAAGAGAGCATGTGCAAAACGATTAAAAGCGTGCTTTCTTGTGTCTAGATGAGAACGTGTTACTTAAAGAAAAATAACCGGTTCGTGGATTTTAATGGGTTCAAGAAAAGTTTGTTTAAAATGTCTTTGAACGTTGACTGTAATACATCATGTACATTTAAGGAAGAATCAAATAAGAAGACCCCCCCCCCCCCCAAAAAAAAAAAAAAAAAAAAAATCCCTTTCATTTCTGTCTTTAGTTATTTTTTTTAAAGCTCTTAATGTATTTAATACGGAAATGTACTTTTGAGGATTCTGCTTGACTAATTTTGAAGGAACAGTCGCAACGCATTTCCGAAAGATCTGCACTGTAGTCTTACCCCTGCACGATTCGCAGTTTTGTTCAGTTCCACAACTACTTCAAGGAGTATCAATCTTGGTCGAGAGAACAAATTTATGGCATGATAATCGCGATGTAACCAATCATCCTAGATTCCGGGAGATTGATTTTTTATCTATATTTTGTGAGCTAGAAATACCGGTGATCAGTCTTTTTGCACTGGACAACCATGTCGTCAGTGTTTACTTTTCTTCTTCACACAACCTGCTACACGAGCTAAAAATCAATGATCATGTCGACAAAACGCCCTTCATCGTGTCACGTGAAACCCGTCTCGTGCAGAAAGCTAGTTTTTGTTTTGTTTGTCGTCTGCTATAACGCCTCGGACAAACAACATCGGGCACCCCTATTGATTGCAGAACGAAAATTTTCCTGAAGGGACGAGTGTTTGTCTCCACCTCAAACTTACTCTGGCTTCCACTTTACTTATTAAACCAGAAATACAACTTTGTAGTGTTGCTTTAAATATAGCCCGAAGCTTTTATTTTCAGTAAAAGTATTTTCAAAATATTCGCATTAACAAACATCCATTATTATGGGATTTTCTTCTCTAAAGCTGTATCAGAACAGTGTCAGAATTTGCATTTGAAAAATGAACCTTACTCTGTTTTTTTCTTCATTTTTGTTTAGGGTGTCAACCGCAAAATTTATTCATTTAAAATGAGCTTCATCCTCGAGATGCTAAAAGAATGACACTTAGAGTAGAGCCTAATGACCGAAAGTAAGCTTGATTTCATTCATGCTAGACGACCGTGACATTGATAAAGCGGTCACTGATCATGATACACGCCGTGGAAACATTCTGCAAATTGAATTTCACACGTGCGAATCCAACATAAAGGTAGTGTCCTATGAACTTATCGATGCATGTTGAGCTCTCTTCTGAAGAAAAACAACAACAACAGAGAACTCGATTAGTGTATTTGATGCTGCGATCAGTTAGAACGATCTTAGATACTCAAAGTCGCGAGCAGTGTTCATCACTGCGAAATTTGCTGTGTTTAAGAAGGACATTAGTAGTTTCGCGTTAATGTACAAAAAACAAAAACAAACACAAAAAAATTCCAATTGTATTTTTGAAATCTTTTCCCAGCAACTATGTTACTACCCCTTGGACTAATTGAAATTAATCTTGTTAAAAAACACTTTTTCATTTGTGAAGAGTGGTGGAAGATGAAAGCCAGAACAGGCTTTATGAGGAGCAACTTTTACAAATTCAAGAAAATTCAGAATCACGATAATGTCAATTTACCTACACTAAAATTTCATGAAAATTTGGATAAACATGTTATTTAGACTTGCCTTCCTTAACCCTTAGAGGGTTTCGTATTTCGAAACACTTCCATTTTCATGCTTTTGTTTTTAAGAAAAATACTGAATCCATTCTCCACTTAGCAATGAATGGACGTTCTACAGAATGGCGTCATCGGGCATGACCCCAACCACGTGATCAGGTTACTCAGCAAAAAAGCTGAAATCTTGGCGCGCTGACTGCTGGGCGCAAAATTTAGAGCTTTTGGTGTAACCCTGGGCTTATATTGGATTAGGTGTGTTCGATTTCACTAAATTATATCTTCAGTTGCCTCAATACAGCCTTTACTCTTGAGAATTTTGAGTGGAGAATGCTCGTAAAGTTTTGTCCAAATGCTGTAAGGGATTTGGGGGGTATTTTTGGTTTAATTACACCGAAAAGGAAGAGCGGAGTATGTTTTGCTTACCAGCGCATGGCTCGGAATTGATGACGTCATCTTTACCACATCGAACATTGTGGGTTTTGAGTGAGGAGACTAATAATAAGTTCGGAGCTTATCATTTTACTTTAAGTTTGAAATTTTGAACATAAGAATATTTGGGTTTATCCAAATATTTCTTAGATGCTTTTTAAATGTTGAAATAAGTAATACTCATACGCTAAAATGATGACTTTTCCGTAATTTACTTGGCCTCTACTTATGTTTCAACTGCTAAACCTGAAGATGTGCAACAATGTTTGTCCTAGTATAATGAATACAGCTGTTTCACAGACTGCTGGTGAAACATCCATTATTGTGAAATCATTTTCAAACGCTCCAGGCTGTGCTTTTATTAATATTGCATTTTATGGACATCTATCGGTTATTGAATAACCTATTTAGATCCGATATGGTTGCGTCCAAAGGTTGCGTCTCTCCAATATTAATGCCATTAACGAAAGGCTTAATCCTTGGCGGTTGGTGATTAAACTACATAAAATGCAGAACTAGAGCGATTTCTCCTCTTCTGATCAGGCTCAATGTTTAAAATGATGATAAAAAAGCACTTCACATAATTGAAAAAAAGGGAATAAACCTGTCCAACATTTTATCGCCAATTGATTCATCTGAGCTTTGTTATCATCACATGGACTTGAAATCTTAGTATGTACATGAAGTGTAATTAATATTGGGGAAAAAAATATCCTCAACCTAGTCTTCAAACTAAGGATTTGGGGGTTCGAACAACGGCCTTGCTATGCTCACCCACATGAATCATGATAGAATAACAACATCCTCAGAATAACTTTAAGTCAAGGAAAAGATTGTCTAAATGCATGAGAGCACTTTATGATACTAATTAACATGATTAATCATAAACCAACTCACATCATTATTACCCTCATCATCATCACCCAGGATTATGTTTTCTATGATTTATTCAATTATCTTCATTCTTCACTGAAAGAAAGGTTGCGAAGGGAAAGTAGTTGATATTCGTGTGCGTATGCTGACGCCACATCTGCGTGAATCCAAAATGTTTCTCCTACAAATATACCAGTGAATTCGTCGTATTGTTTATCTTTCTATTTTCTAACCTGATATAAAATCCGGGTGCTCAAGCTGTGAGTGCTTACAAGAGTCTGCCTAATACACTGTAGTTCATTCGTATTAAGTGCATGCACTCCTCAAGGTCATTGACTCTTGAGGAATGCAGTGCTGCTATATAGTATCATCAATCAATATCGTTGAATGCTTCATGGACTACTGAATGTGATACCCTAATTTGATACTCTAATTGCTTCAGTCTGTGAAAACCCGTTCATCTCGAAGACTTGACAAGGTACATCGGCATTCTTACATATCCGTTGCCTAGAGGACACTTATGTCATGTCTGCAGGGTCCAACCAACATGACCAATGAGTTTATACGGTTTTTCTCAGGGCCAGATTAGTTCGATCGATTCTTGGTATCAGTTAAGCATTGATTCTGTTCGTCGGGAAATCCAGTGTTGACTTAGGCACGCATCCTGTCATCAAAGGTGACATCGTGGTACTTCAACAAAACGGACGACTCTTCACTGGTATCAAAAGAGGATTGTTTTTACAGTTTGGGATTCTGTTCTCGTTTCCTTCTTATTACTCTGTATATATGATGCCAGGTCAAAAGGTCTACACTATTTTGAAAAGGCACGGATGTATTGAGCAAGTTTAGTGACATCTATTTAGCTCAGAGCTAAGGTAATACTTCCTAATCAATGTATATTTTTGCAGTCACTGTCGTTTAATGTTCTATACGACACTGAATTATAATGTTGTGGTTGACCGTTATTTACCACTATTAAGTCGGGATTATTTAGTTCACGTCCTCAAAATAAGCTCTTAACATGGAAACAATCATACAAAATAATTTTCTTAATGTATAATTCGTTGGTTTCATACTGTAAACATTAGAATGTCCGCAGCAATGCAGAGGTAGGTCTGCAGCCTACCTTATATCTGTACCTTGGTCGTTAAAGTGCAGACTAACACACATGAGTTTACCCGATGTTTTTGAGGTCGCAGTCATCAGAATTCTGAGGATCTAGCTGGCGTTTGGATGATCTTATAGTTGTACAGAACGTTTGCAACCTTTTGAATATTTTGCATGCATTACCTTGTCCTTGGTCCTTGACCATTAAAGAGTACGGACTAACACATATGAGTTTGCGCAGCGTTCTCGAGACAAAATTACTCTGATCGATTCCTGGTATCTGATAAGATTTTATTGTTTGGTCAGGACATCCGGATTGTGTCAGAAAAGGTTGCTTCATGGGTAACTCACGAAAGGACGACTGTTCATTTTTTAAGAAGATTTTTTTTTTCGTTATTTTATTATTTTTTTTGTTTACATTGTTGAATTACATTCTCGCTCCCTTTTAATTCAGATTGTCCAATACCACATGCAAAGGTCGGTATTTCAATTCAGTGCTAACTAATGTAGTTATTTCCTAATCAGTATTAGTTTCTCAAAAAGTTGAGAAACAATAATACCGATCGTTGAATACTTTGTATGACTTCATTTCTCGTCGATATTATTCATGCTAACTATCATGTTCACTACAAGACTGCCAAATTGCCAGACTGCCAAATGTCGGCATCGGCTAGCATTCAGGTGAAGTAAAAAAATAAGCTCTTAACTTTGTGGCCATCAACAGGACTACAAAATGTAAATATCATCTGCCTGTGAAATATTTATGGAACGGTCAAACGCCCACAGCCTTTATTTATACAAAAGCTGTTGCCTACAGTATACACTGACAGCCAAGGTACAGACTAAGGGGTGTAAATAAAAAATACAATCAATATTACGATTGATATCAATCGTAAGTCTATGGCAAACCATGTACCAAAGAGTTACAATTGATTGTAAGATTGATTGTATCTCTTTATGTTACACCCCCCAGATTAGACAAGTTAAATCGGGCTGCCTGCATGGGCCTAATGGTCTCGGTGGTTCTCACTACTGTGCTGTTGGGGTCATCGCCATCTGGATGAATCATCCCAGGCCGTAGCGACCCGTTGCCTATGCATTACCTCAACGGTTAAAGTACACACTAAGTTTAGAAGATTTTTTTCGGCGGCACCATTGGCCTAGTCGATTTCTTGTATCAGATTAACATCGATTCTGTTCATTTGAACACCTAGAGTTGACTAAGGCACGTCTCTTGGCAGCGAATATGGCAATGTGGGCATTTCCCTCTAGAAACGACTGTACATTAATAGGGGTCACCGAAGATGGCATGCCATTTAAAGAATTATTGAGAACTGTCAGAAAGAGATGCTCTTCATAGAAAGAAGAATAAAAAGAAATTCAGTCTTTTGGATAGGATTACAGATAAGTCGCATCGCATCCCTTATTTACATTTGACTATATTTAACCGGCATCCCATGTAGGCTATCCCCGAGCCTTTAATGGGATTCTTTGAAAAAAGTTTGACTTTGCAGATTATATAAAAGGGCAATCGCTAGATCTGTTAAATGAGGAAGGGTTTAGTTTTTGCGAATACTGTAAATCATTCAAGGTGTCAAGCCCACGGAATGAAACGTGAATGCCATTCAAAATCTGCAGTCGGTCGTGGAATAGTTGTCCATCGGAGCATTTCATTTTGTCCGCACTACACACCCACAGGAACGTGAGGTTCTAAATATGTTTAGCATTGACCATGTTCAGGATGTGATAACAGATGTTATATAATTTCGTGGACTTGGCTGATGACTTCCTCGACCAGGCTAATGTCTTCTGCAAGCCTCACTACTTTTTTGATCCAATTAATACCCTCAAAGACATGGCAAAAGCATGCAGTTTGCTACTTGACTGCCAGAAAAGAGACTAATTGCGAACGCACACAAGCAATTTTCTGTCTTAGCATAACAATCACTCCATTTAAATCGGTAAATGCAACATTTCATCAAGTCGCCAGAAGATAAATTATTTCATCATGTCCTTGCCGTTGTTTGATTATGTTTCTCCTGTTTTCTATCCAAAGGGTTACGCTGACAGGTTTTATCTGATAATTGGTCGTTAAACCGATGTCGATTGGAAAAGTGGTTCTGCGTTGCCGGTAGGTTCCTAGACCCTGCCTGCAGTAGATGTAATTAGTATGCGTACTAAGTTGCATCAGCTGCTTGCTTTGACATCTTAACGAGGGCTTCTTACTTAATTTTCCCCCCTCTAAGGATGTTACATGTTCATTTTGAAAGGTATTATTCTCATCAAGCGTGGCCTTCGACATGTTCACCAAACGAGATCCAAGATTCTTCTTCACGTTGTGTCACAATCACTGTTTTTCCTGGAAAACAAACTTATAAAAGGAACAAATACATGTCGAAAGAAGATAATTCAATTTTGAGATATCAAATGACATGGGTTTTCCTTTTTTAAAGTTAGATTGAAGTGCCACGAATCATCTCTAGTCATATTTAGGCATAATGTATTCCCTTTTGATTATTATCATTACATTCTGATGACAACGAAAAGACCAAATATGAACATATTTTAGTATTTCCTCAGATAGTACCAGATAATTAGAACCATATATAGTGCCTAATTATTTCAGTGGAAGGGGGGGGGGGGGCAGGAGGGGGCGGAGAAGTGGAAGGCGAATTGATGGCTTTAAAAAATTGTAATCATAATTATGACAAACAATAAATCCACAACGAGGGCCATTTCTTCTCGGACAAACCACAACGCCCACCACATCATTTCATATGTCATGAGTCTGAATAACATGTAGAAAAGTAATATGCTATCAAACGCTGCAACCAAATACCAGTTCTCTCACCACAGTCATGGAAAATTCATAATATTATCACTGAACACCAGCAGAAACATCGGATATGCTCTTGTGAGGTATATAGGAGGATGGATTTCTTGGTATACAGATAAATGTATTTCGATTTGAACCACTATCAATTACTTCTCGTTACATGGTTCATTACGTGTATCGTTCAAGTGCTTAGACTGTCCTCTACAAAAGTTGTCTGATGCTTGACCAATCGTCATAAGCCGAAGGTATTGATGCTGCTTTGCTATAAATATAGTCTCGCTAGAAATCAAGAGAGGTGTATGCATTACCTAACCAAATGAGAGAGTGCTAACGAACCTCATGTTACCTTTTGTTCTCATCACTAAGATGATAATGATGGATGTTCAAATTAAGTAGACAAGATATTGCTTTTCATTTCGCGATAAAACCGATAAAAAGCAGGTACAATGCACAAGAAAGACAACAGAAACTGACGTTCTTTGCTAAATGTGTGAATAACCGCTGATAACAGTGGTTCTAAAGTGAAGTATCAGAGAACCGCAAACAATTCAAAGTTAGATATACATTATTACAATGTACTTGCTTTTCTCACAGAATATGCAACAGTAAAATGCCGGAAGTAGCTGTCAGGAATTCCATCTCGGAAAAACAAAATATTCGTTCGTCCGTTTCTTAATTTTTACCCAAATATTTTTTGACGGATCAAATCAAAACATTTAGCGGGTTTGTACCATGGGTTGACATTAAAAGTATCGCTATATTTTGACAAATGTAAATTTCGAAGAGTTTTAAATAGAATCATGCACCTTGACTGACAAGGGTATGCAACCAGAACTTACCTGTTTTTTTGTTGGTATAACATTATATCTAAGCAAGTATAATCGTGCGCCCTTATGTGAGTTTTTGTGTGGTTATGTGTGTGTTGTGTGTGCGAGCATGTCCGTGAGTTATAAAACCATGTAGGATTAAATTTTTTTCTGCCAGTGTTTATTCTCGGATGCAGTGCCGAAGTGTGCCTTCTACTATAAATGCATAGTTGCGCACATCATGTTAAATTCAATCAATCATAAACGCATCAGGCAATAAAGTCTGTCACCTGTCTTTATCTAGTTTATAACTGAAATGTAAATCCAGTAAATTGCAGATTAAAATGAGTTTAGATTTTTTTTGTTTTCTTTTTGTTTTCTATTTCACCTGAAGATCAGTCACAAATATGCAGGTGATGATCATGCAAACATCTTTTTTTATTTCTCACAAAAGGAGAAATGCTTACCAAGACAGGTGACAATTTTTGGATATTTCATCGCTCAAGGTCTTTTTTTAGGTATCTAAGAGAATTTTCCCCAAAGGGGGTAGGGCAATTAAAAAAAAAGGATCAATCTCCCAGGGCTGTCAATAAACCTTGGTTGCTATACATACAAGCACATGCTCGTTTTTTCAACAATTATCAGGTGGAAAAAAACTAACATCAACCAACGTAAGGATGTAAGGTGTAGTTATCAACAGGAAGCACATGAGAATAGCGATTGTCGTTGGGGGCTCAGATTGGAGCATCGAATAGAATATATTTGTTGGTTTCTTCTTTTTAAATTCTGGATAGAAAAAAATAATGTTCTGTCTTGCATGCTGGAAAATACAGGAAAATGCAGGAAAGACGGAAAGATCTATATGGTCCTAGCAAAATATTACTGTATTATTTTCCACTTCCTCGCCTCTGGGCAGTTGCTAAAGTAACTAGAATTACTTGTTCGAAAATGCTTTTGAAAACTGCCAAAACGATTTTTTGCCTCCTGTCTGATCGAGATACCAACCATTACATCTGTTGACTTGTTGGGTTTATTGAAAATATCATTAAAATATATTCGGTGAGGACCATGAACCATTTTGGAGATCATTCTGAAGTATTTTTCCTTGAATGGCTTGAGGGTATGATTTGTGAGCATTAATAAGGATGTAATAAAGACTCAATATCATATCATTAATGTACTCGATACATTTCAGACTTAAGGGATTTCAATCAAGAAAGACCTGTTTCGGAGAAAATATTGATAAATGTCTCCACACAGACAAAAAGTATTTCCACAAAAACGATATCAGAGGCCCTTATTAGCAATATAGACTTTTTGAACCCCAAATTGATTCATTCAATCTTGGATAGAAATGACGGCATAAATTCCCTTTCTCTTGTATTTGTAATCAACAAATCATTCTACACTGGTCTCAGTTCTTTAGATGACAGTGTAAAATTACTAGTGAATCCGCTTTGGCATGAACACTGCATATTTTCAACACTGCATTTTTGCTTGATGTAAATATAACTTTAAAAAAAAAAAACATCCCTCACATTCCAGTTCACGACTCTGCCTCCTGTATATTATGCAGGTCTTTTTTTTTTTCATTTTCATTTGTTTGTCCTTTTGGGGCAACTTTCCAGACACTTTGATAACGACATTAACTCCAGTACATGATTTGAACACTTCGCAAAAAAGAAGGGTTGGACGTGATCATATTTAGAAAAAGAAATAAGGTTGTAGAAAGGGGCCAAGGAAAAAGCAGTATTTATCAAGTGAGTGAAAGAGTGACACATAGTGGGGGATCGTTAGCTAAGAGAAGGAAAGTGGCCACACAGAGACCAGTATAGATTGAATTCGATCACCACCAAGGGTCTGTTCTTACTGCTGGAGAAATGCAACTCCAAGCAAAACAAAACGCTGACACTATACGCTGTTACATGGAGTACAACGTTAGGAGCTTATTTACCTGTTGCAGGTGTCAGGAGCTACGTTGCTAAGGTTTAGGTTGTATGGGAAACATACAGTTCCAGTGAGGACGTTCTATTAAAGGTCTGGAGGCAGGAGGGAGAGGGTGTTATGAAGATGCCTCAATCTATGTAACGCGAGATGGATAGGGAATCGATGAGGTTGCCTCACTTTTGAAACCGAACTCTTGTTTCCTGAAATAATAGATGGTATCAGCCTTACAGATGATGGCGTGGCAATAGCCCAGGGCATCTCGCATCATCCTCAGTGATACCTCCTTATAATTGGTGTGGCTAAGATGGTATCTACGGATAGGACGGATAGGACATCCTTATACCACTACGCTTTGAAGCCACAGGTCCGAGGCAAAATGCCTTGGGTTAAGAGGTGGTGTTATTGTTACGTGTCAGAATAGTCATGGTGTATAAGCTTTTACTTCTGGTGACACATTCAAAAGTCATCCTTTCAGATCTAGATCTTCATAGTAACTACTGGAATACTAGTATATCTCTGGCGATCTCTTTAACACTCTTCTAACTTGTCCCAACAGTGGGTGCAAAGGTTATTTCCAAAAGTCTCTTGAAATGTATAAATCAGACCCGGATTACCCAGTGCTGAAGTGGTGAATATGATCCGGTAGATGTCGCCAGGCGAAGCAATAATTTCAGAACCATCTTATGTTCCTTAGAATTAAGTTTATAACTTTTCTCACGACTGAAGCTTTTTGAAAATAGTTCAAAAAGAAAACGTACGTAGGCACGATCGCAACTAATTTCAAGATATCTCCTCGAGGGCAATTCCAGTGCCCTATTGTCCCCCAAAAAGATGTTATATACGGATTATGTTATTATTGTAATGTTCGCGCTTTTCATGAAGTAATTGACAAGGGTACTGGAATTGTCTTGAGTTGATTTTTCGAAAGTAGTTGCGATCGTGATCGGAATACAATGGATTAGAAGCCAAAAGTTTACGTTTTATCAGGGTCATGAAAGCATAGTTAATTCCATTTTATTTTCATCTCCTGTATATCTACATTTCATCTAAAATAAGACAATATAAATGATTCCCTTTCGATGTATAGATCAACATTACAAGTGGATAACAATAGTAGCATAAAACAAGAAACAATAAGTGGTTGATATGAAAATGTATTTTGTATCAAATTTTAGGAATGTCTTTAAAAATCTAATCTGATTTTTCTAAATGAGGCATTGGTTAACAAGCAAAGAGAAAAAGAAAAGCCTCCGAAAAAAAAACCGCTAAATACTATTGCCCACACCTTGTTCTATCAATCTTATGTGACGTTGTCTGGCATCCGCACTCCATCAAAAATCGATCCTACTTTTGGTTCTATGCTAGCATGATGAAGTGATGGAATCGGAAGGGCTTATCGATGTCCAGAAAAGAATCTCCGGGCTATCAACCTTAACGAAGTGTCTGATAATCCCTCAGCAAATGAACCCGAAAGCTTATCCACGTGCTCAGGTATCCAACAATATCGCATCATTTTCATTTTCTAGAGTGACACCGCCAGAGGTTCGGAATCGGCAAAAGCTGTTCGAGGTCTGCAAGCGCAAAATGTGTCACTGATCACTTAAGATCATAACACATACCCCTCTCCGTTTCTTATATTTGTGTGACTTCTCAGATATCAAAAGTGGGTTAACTATATGTGACCCGACAGGTACGATTCCAGGTGTTATCAATATCTCAGTACAGCTATTCTTAACCGCTAAGAATTACTTCTATTGATAATGAATGATTTTAGCAGTAAGTGAGCATCATGCCATAAGGTAGCAATGATTTTTATTACACTGCATTTTTTTCTTTCGTGGAAAAATTCAATACTGATGGCAGTCTGAAAACCATCATTTTCCTGTCTCAATGACTGCAGTTGAGAGATTCTGTAAATAAACACCTTGTCAGAGAAAATAAATTATTCCGGGATTAAAATCCACAATTCAAACTACACCACATCCGTTTGAGCATCACATGTAAGACTGGAACATATCTTGACATCCTACAATAAAGCAGCTCGGTGTTTATTTCCAACGTATCAAGCATATTACTTCGGAAATGATGAGAAAGCCTTTCGCTCGAACTCCTCCTTCTCCATCATACCAAAGTGATAGAAGGGAGAATAACAAAAGGAAAGATGAATGAAGATACGAATGAAAAAAAATATAGCGAATAGAAAAACCATTATAACTATTGGGAAGAACAGAAAAGGAAAACAAGTAAGAAAAAAAATTTAAAGAATAATACCATTCGAAAAATGGCTGAAGAAAAAGAAAGATATGGAGAAAGGAAGAGAATGCATTAAATCGAATTCGAGGACCATCAATATCATATGGATAAAAATAATGAAATAGCACAAAATGAATAAAGCTTTTTCATACCACGATAGTTTGAATATGAAAATAAGTAATGATGTTCTCTGATCATTCTGATTAAGCTAAGATTTATGACAGACAGCACTAGAAGAGCATGACCTTTAAAAAAATCCACCAGTTAAGAGACTTTGTATGAGTAGGACATGAAATAAGATTAAGATTCCTCATTTCGCCAATACAAGGAAGGCATTATGACGTCACACGAATCTGTCCGACGCCTCTCCTAATGCACATATCTATATACCCACTTATAGTTTCTTCTTCTTCTGAAATCTGAATACCCTTGTCAGCGATTCAAGGACCACCATCCTCTCAGATAGACCTCCTTCTCAAACCTAGATAACATTACGATACCATGGCAACTCTACCTGAAGTGATGCCGGGAAGATGACTGATCACATTTCGTTTCTAGGTCCTTGCTGAATGGCGTGGTGCCGTTGGACCTGAACACATACCCAATTCAGAAAACCACAACATGATCGATATTGCATCTTGTGTTAAAAACAAAACACTACATTCTTCAAAGAAATAATCTCTATAACACCAATTTCAATTTCATGGATTTTTTTTTTGTTTGTATATGTTTGCAGATGTATCTGTAACTAAAGAGTATAATGTTATACTTTGCTTTATGGTATATAGACCAGTTTTTGTGTTGGAAAGTATTTTATAGAATCTCTATTACAGTTTCTTTAAAATTTTAAAGAATCTCTGTTACAGGTTCTATCTGCTTTAATCTAAAGTAAAATGAATGCTACGTACTAGTTATTTTAGCAATGCCTATAGCGATGGCATTCACTTTGTTCAAGTAATTCAGCTGACATGTTAGGCCGTCGTAAAGTCACGTGTCCATTTGAATGACAGCCTAGTCTGAACAATATACTTTATATACTTTTTTTTTTATTCATTTACGTATGGCAGTCCAAAGCAATGAAAAATCTTTAAAAGGTCTCAAGGATGCTAATGCACTGAGCATTCAAAACGGAACACGACACTTTTTTTCGAAACAAGGAAATGTGTTAATTTCCTGATCGTCGAATTAGAAGCTCAGTGTAGAAAAGAGTACATTATCCTTTAAACGATTGTTGCATGCCACGCTTGCTGGTTCTCTCCTACCTCCCTTTGAACGCTAATCAAATTTGAATGAGAGTTCTTCAAGCCGGTGACCTATTTTTTCGCCGTCCTTCTGACACTTCATCGATAAGTTTCCGCGCCACCAATCTGTTATGCTCGTTGATCAAGTGGTTGACGGTCTTACATCACTCCGACGACCACGCGCGCAAAATCATCATTCACAGTCCCACCGATGGCGAGGTATGCAGGAACGTGACTGCCAGTGAGTAACGTCTTTATGACATGTTACAGTGACGTAGACAATAAATATTGTTAAATACAACCGATAAAGAGTAAACTGCACAAAGTACTACACATAGGAAGAAAACAAGCTATTAAAGTTCGATGACATTTCCCCCTTATAGGCATCGTAACATCTTGAATTAAGAATTAATAAGGTCAGAATAACTTGTGGCGCATGATTCTAAATGATGATTTTATATTGTGATTCATAATGGTGAGGATAATGTCTCATGTTTAGCCAAAAAAAAAAAAAAACATTAACAGCGAAGTGCACATTTTACGATTAAAGAAGACAACGACATAGGATACTACTCTGGGGCCTTTAATAATTTATATCCAAAGTATTTTTATGCAGAGAGGATTCTGAGGGGACAAAGATATTGTTTAATTATTTTATCATCATTAATTATATCATCATTTATGCAGGAGAACGTATTTTTCTATAAAATGAAATGCAACCATTCATTTTCGTCGCAGTTTTATATATACGGTACGTAAAAATAATAATAAATAAGAACCTAACTGAAACAGGAAGATTCAAATAATGTCTTATCTTGCTGTAAGTGTAGAGTTTAGATCAGAAAACGATATATTTCCCAAGCGCCTTTCCTCGAAAGGAGAAATCCTGCATCTGAATCCCTTTGTCCTTGACAGTAGCTTCATACAAACAGTTAAAACAGAGTCCGGCCGTAGGATCATCAAGCTCCTGATTAACCTTACTTACTTATCATTCCAAGGTCGACACAAATCATAGGGTAATTCCTATGCTCGATACTTTCACACCTAACGCTTCTGAGTATTGGCTAGAGGTGAATTGCAAAATCATTATGCAATTATTGTAATAAATACATCAGAAAACAATTCCCAAGACCAGGCATAAAATAGTATTTTTTAAAGCCGTCTTTTGCTCATTCTTGTCCTTTTTTTTTCTTCCAGAAATGAACAGGCCTAAACTATAGTTCAGGATAGCATGCAAAAGATCTACCGAGGAAAGAAAACATAACGGAATGACCCCTTGAAAATAGTGTTTCTCATCTGCTAAATAAAGTTTAGCCAATATTTAAAAATGAAAGGCAGTTCGCGACAATAATTATGCATATATTATTATTATGAGAAGTAGCCGCAACCATCTTGAGTAGATATGGACGTACCGATCACTGCAGTCTTCTTGTTTCAAATTAGGCTTAATTTGGCATCTTGACAAACAAACTATATTGTTAGGTTTGGAATCACTCTACAATTTATCGGTTCTAAAATTAAATCAGGGACAACTCCAAATTCGATTAAATTTCTTGATCTATTAGATTTAGAAATCAGTCTTATTGATCATGTTGATAAAACTTCCTTAATCTATTTTTGGAGTTGTCCCGAATTGCAATCGAATTAGATTTTTCTAATCTTAGAAATTTAGCGTGTTAAGCTGAGAAGTATTGTAATTATTTATATTCGATAGTCACATTTTGTACTGAAAGTCTGTATGGTTAGTTTGCTGATAAAACATACTCATGTAAGCACCTATAGTTGGGGAATTTCTATGCTATTGTTTTCCTCACGTTATTGACCACATATTAATATTAGTTATTAGTATTAAATATTAGTATATCTGGGCCCCGTATTACGAAGAGTTGCTATTAATTCAAATCGATCGCAAGTATGAGATTGATCTCAACTGTGTACTTAAGAGATAGGAGTTGAGATCAATCTCAAAGTTGCGATCGCTTTGAATCAATCGCAAATCTTTGTAAGACGGGGCCCTGATGACTTGCATCAAAACAATATCCCTACAAGAGTCGATTCCCTATTACATATTAAGAAAATGATAAAGTGGATGTCCATTTAAGTTCACCACTCGACAATAATATTCCGTTCTTGTATAGCGCATATGATTGAACGACTCTATGAGCTTCCGAAGGACTTTGGATATTATTGTCCAGGCCTTAGGCGTTCAAGGAATAAATCCTAACCGGTACCCACCTTCTACACCTGGGCTGAGTGTGGCAAAGGGGGATTAATATCTAGCCAAAGGACGTTAGTGCTTCAGCAGGGATTCGAACCCCGTTCCTTGTGGTTCACAGTCCAGAAATATATCCACTGGAACACAGAATTTCTACAATACTTGGAAACGTATGGGACACCAAAATGACCAATGACCTTGGACTTAGCATACAGGCCGACTTAACCACACAAAAAGAAACAACAAACAAATAAAAAACTACAGGGTTCCCTGAACCATTATTGAACATACATAATACATCCACATCCGTTCATAGAGGAAGTGCTAAAAACCGGCGTTGCCGTTTTAGAATGTTACATGGTTACGAAGCGTAAAGATGGAAAGGAACGCTGAATTAAAGTCTCAAGTGTAAGTGAATTTAACGGCTTGGTGCTCAAGTCGTTCAAGATACTACAGAGGCAGCTGGGTAAATATGGAGGGAAGCTTAGTGCCATGCTCATCACCTCATCGCGAGATTCAAGGCCCCCC
>JAPZVO010000848.1:0-18135 GCA_029962745.1 Echinometra lucunter
CATACCGAGGTTGGTTTTGCAAATGGCTGAATTCAATGATAGATATCTTGATAATGACATCTTATATTTCAAAACCTTTATATTTCTGGCTTTTTATTTATCCATCTGAACATGTTTATGCAACACAGACATCAAAATTCAACAATTTATTAAATCAAGCCTCCACAAAGTTACCCGATCCCTTTTAGGCTCATTAACATATCCAGCATCTGACCCCCATTGCAAACCCCTGCAGTATTTTCAATGTGGCATGGTAAACTCTGCCATTTATGATGATGAGATGCGCATGTATGCATGAATAACAGTTAACGCTCATGTAAAAGAGAGTTTTGCCATAAGCTGCATAGGCAGTACTTGTGACGTCATATATAGAGTGCCAATTTATGTTAATTAATTGTTCACTCTTTTAGCTGCCAGGAAGCACAGAAAACGAGTTTTCCCTCAGTGTGCCATTCATTTAGGTGCAAAAGAAAATGGCGGGTGCATTCCTGCATGTGTGAACAAGCCTATATGGGGACACATTTTTTTGCCAGATTTGGTTTTGCCCACTTTCCCCTGGCTCTGCTACTAGTAGCAACTTTGATGAATGTGAATAAATGCATGACTGTTGTAAAAAAAAGTGTTTGTTTGCTGTAACAGAGGAAAAAAAATAGGGTCGGTCGGTCGTTTTTTTGTTTGTTTGTTTGTTTGTTTTTAATTCCCAACATGCTGGCGCAGTACTCAGGCATCCCATGTACTGTGGTCCCACATACTGTGTTTGAGGTTGTGTGTGTGGCGGGGACTCCTCGCATATATCATTCATAGAGCCGTACCGTGCACTCGAACGATACAGTAAAAAGGAAATCGAGGGTTGGTTGGACAGACACTTGAGTCCTCTGCTCCAGATATGTTTAATAATAATATGGACAATGTTCTACCGTGCCATTCGCCAGTGAAAAAAGAAAAAAATGTAGGCAAAAAAAAATGAAAATTAGGGTCGGTCGGCACATTTTTTTTTTTTTTGTGGTCAAATTTGAATAAAAAAATAAAATTCGGCAGGTTTTACTAGGGTCTGTCGGGTTACGGCAAACAAACTTTTTTTTTTTTTTTTACCTAAGCTAAACATGTGATTTGGCATTATACATATTGTTCTCAAAGATCACTAAGGGTGATTGACCTACGACTTGTGAACCACGGTGTCTATGACTTGACAAGCCTGGAACAAGAGCTCGGCATTGGTTGCACCCATGTGCCAGAATCTGCCATCCCCAACGTGGTCACTGTAACAGAGGACAGCGATGATGACGATGATGACGGGGATGACGATGAGGAGGAAGGTGTCTTTGAGGAGAGGATGGATTACGAGATGGGAGGGTCACCAGCCCCTTTGCAGATCGATGTTGCTACATCCCAGGTAGCAGGAGATAACACTTCCACCAAATCAGGTAACAGTTGACATTTTTTCTTTTGGTTGAAAATTATGGAATCATTCACAATATCAGGTTCAGTTATCATACTAGGAAAATATCTCAAGATGAATTTCTCGAATTATATGCTGATAGATCACTATAATGATTCTCTTTTTCTCCAAGCTTTTGTTATGTAAGTCCCCTGCAGGTAATGACTAATGCAATAAGTATGCGTATGTATTTACCAAGTTTATTTGAAATGCTTGCAGAAGGTGATTTTGATGTCAGTTACTGGTATTCTGCCCATACAGTGATCTTACTTTGACATCAAGCTATCCATGCAGTGGTACATTTTGAATGGTACTCGTACAGTGGTTCGCATGGTGCTTGTTCAGCTCCCATAGACTTGTGTATAGAAAGCTTAGTAGGCATTGTACAATGATTCTTTAATATCTTCAGTGCATGACTTTGTTGATCAGCAGATAACATGAGCAGTGCTCGCTCCACCCCCAAGTCATTGGCCATGGATACATCCCGCCCTCCATCCGTGGAAGGGGTGCTACCCATCCGCCCTATTCCTAGTCCGGGCATGCACCTTAGCTCCCCACCGCCCTCGGTCACGCCCACCAAGGCCCAGTCTCCGGCTCCCGTAGCTCACGACGACCACCTCCACCATGCCAGCAATGGCCACCCCAGACAAGATGCAGCGGTGGAGATGGATGTTGCTACTGGGGGCGATGGGAGAGGGAGAGGGATGGGAGATGTCCCCTCGAAGGAGGATGTTGAGATGCAGCAGGCTACTAGTGAGCAAGAGGTGGATGGACAAGCAGGGGGAATTAAGGATGGCCCGCCTATGATTATTCTTTCTGGATCTGTATTCAACCTGCTACACAAGAAAGAAGGCGAGGTAAATTGTTTCTCATTACTTTCACTTTTTTTCTAGTTTGTTTCTTTGTTTTGAGAAGTATTATAATATACATGTTATTTACTTGGTGGAACCATGAATGGCTCTGTATTCAGTCTGCAATCACCAAAAGCTCAAGAACATTTCAGGAAAGAAGAAATCATTCAAAAATTAAAAACACATACATGGCATGCCTAATGAATTTCAAAACATGAATTTTCAAAAAATGTCACGCAAATGGGATGATCATTGTCACCCCTCTCTTTCGAACAGCAGACGCCTGCCATAGCCTCCCTCTCCCCAAGTCCTGATACGTCATGGTCTGGCTCCCTCAGACCCCTGCTGACCGAGAATACTGGACCAGCCAAGAGTGCTTTCTACCGCAAGTGGACGGAGCCTAAATCCCATCACTATGACTATGAGAGGAGCGAGGATTCTGCCAGCTATCATCCAAGGAGGCTGCTCCTTTATGGCCCACCCCAAGTAAGTGTACAGTTGTATGATATTTAAAATTATATTCCACATACTAAGAGTCTTGCTGTAGGATTGGTCAAACCTCAGTCACATGATTTAAGTGTAGTTTCCCCATCAATCATCACCCGATAAGAAAAATTTGTCAACTTGCAGTGATGGAACTTTTGTGTTTTGCTGATCACTTCAGTCTATGGTGTCACAACGCATTATCAGTTATTTCCAGAATGCGCGAAATAAAAGTGTGTTACCACTCGGATTTTTTGTTCCATTTTTCTCCATCACATGCAACGATGAATTCTTTTATGACGTCATAATTTGCTTGCCATGCAAGCTTAAGTCATTTTTGCCAGCCGACGTGTACGTGTACGTACTTCTCGTAGAGAAGTGAATCTAACGTTATTACAGGGTAGTTCATTTTCTTTCTAGAATGATTGCAGATGAGGAATATAAAGCAAATAATCACCTTTCGGTTTCAGGTGAGACAAACTATCACTTCCTCGGCGATCTGGATGTAAACGCTATCTTTCCTCAGCTTCGCTACGGAAACATAGCTACATCAAGATCGCCTCAGAAGTGATAGTTTGTTCATCACCTTCACCAACGGTGATTATTTGCTTATCAACCTCCAGACTGTGTCTAATAGTCTTCAGGTTACTGATGTTATGAAGTAGATGAAGTACCTATGCATAGCTAGTAATGTACCACCATATGATTCATAAAGTAAACTTGGAAAGTCTGTCTGATGGTAACTGATAACGAGTATGAAGTAGATGAACAATGTCTCATGGTAACTGTTAACGAGTATGAAGTAGATGAAAAATAGAACCCCGGGAATGTGTACAGATGCATCAATAAGTGTGCCCACAAGCTTATTTTCCATATACTGAAAGTATGCGTAGACTTGCAATATCTGTTTTAGAAGTAACCTGTCTTTATATTATTATAGTAAAGAGGCTTGGAGCTCTACTGTGTGTATATAGAGAACAGAATAGTGTTTATTGATTGGTACTCTGTATGACTTTGTCACTATGAACATGGCGGACAAAGAAAGCGGACAAAATACACAACCTCGCATTCTACCTTTCACAATGGTTCTGGTAGTCAAAAGAACATCCCTTCACCGCTATTATGTTTAATCATGTAGTTCCAGGTGTATATGCATGTGACACCTGTTCCACATATTTTAGACAATAGCAGTGAAGGAATGTTCTTTTGACTACCAGAATCAGTGTGAAGGGTAGAATGAGGGGTTGTTTATTTTGTCCACTTTCTTTGTCCGTCATGTTCATAGTGTGTGGTCCTGTCATGTAAAGGGTTGTGATTGATCCGGACTGATTTAAAGTTCTCCAATCAGTCACAAACTCTCAAATTCCTATCTCTAGTACAGAAGTGCTGTCAGTTGAGTGCTGTTGATACATGTACCAACGTGCGATAGATGTGAATCAGTCACAATTGCTTGCAAGACATGGTTCTGCAGTTAAGACTTCATGTGATGAAATGCTTTTTATATTTTGCCTCATACCAGGTGGGGAAGACTGGAGCCTACCTTCACTTCGCCCGTGTCCTCCTTCGCATGCTGATCAGACTCCAAGAGGTCGAAGTCTTTGATGAACCCGACCTCGACATCCCTCCGGCAACAGAAGGCATGGTGGACGATCACAATGAAGAGGAGGTCGATGATGTCGTAAGAAGAAAGGGGTTTGATAGTCAGCTTAGGGAAGGCAGGTTCAAGGGACATAGTCCCATTTGGCAACCTGGCATGAAACAACAAGGTACATTTTAAAGATTTTTTCCCTTCTTTTCATTTCCAAGTAACATGGTGGAAGCACTGTGTTGTATTGATATAGGCATTGGATTCTAATATTTAATGTCCTAGGTTCAATCTTTGCAGTATTATTCTTACATCCTTGGGCAAGGTGTTTTACATTGTCCCTCTTGAAGTTTAACCCCTGTGTACTGAATGGGTACATGTAAATGGCAGTGCTGGGGTAGTAATTACAGCGCCCTCAGCTATTAACAAGACATACGCGGTATAGATACTGTCAAGACTACTGCAGCTGAATGAGCCCATGTTAATCCTGTAATATTCAGTAGTGTCTAAAAAAGATATTAACCCATAGACGTACAGTTTTGGGTGTTGTGAGAAAACTAGGCCTTCCCATGACCTGGGACCTGGACAGGGAGAAAGAGCAAAAATTGGCCAATCAGGAGGTACCTCTCATACCTCATGAATAAATTTGCATGCTGAGCTATTTATTGTCTCGCCCACCGGAGGTGAAGGCGAGACTAAGGGATCCAAATGTCGTCCGTCCGTCGTCCGTCCGTCGTCCGTCCGTCGTCCGTCCGTCGTCCGTCCGTCCGTCCGTCACAAACGTTATGAAAGATAACTTGGCAACCGTGACTCACTTTTCAACCAAACTTGGGTTGTAGATGCACTAAGGGGACCTGCATGTTATGGTCCAGTCAGAGGTCACATGGTAAGGTCAAAGGTCATTTCAGGTCAAACGTTAAAGTTTACGTGCAAGACTCTCTTATGACACAAAACTCTGCAACCGTGACTCACTTTTCAACCAAACTTGGGTTGTAGATGCACTAAGGGGACCTGCATGTTATGGTCCAGTCAGAGGTCACATGGTAAGGTCAAAGGTCATTTCAGGTCAAACGTTAAAGTTTACGTGCAAGACTCTCTTATGACACAAAACTCTGCAACCGTGACTCACTTTTCAACCAAACTTGGGTTGTAGATGCCCTAAGCGGACCTGCATGTTATGCTCTAGTCAGAGGTCACATGGTAAGGTCAAAGGTCATTTTAGGTCAAACGTTAAAATTTACGTGCAAGACTCTCTTATGACACAAAACTCTGCAACTGTGTGACACTGTTCAATCAAACTTGGGTTGTAGATGCACTAAGGGGACCTGCATCTTATTGTCCAGTCAGAGGTCACATGGTAAGGTCAAAGGTCATTTCAGGTCAAATGTTAAAGTTGACGTGCAAGACTCTCTTATCACACATAACTTTGCAACTGTGACTCACTTTTCAACCAAACTTGGGTTGTAGATGCACTGAGGGGACCTGCATGTTATGGTCCAGTCAGAGGTCACATGGTAAGGTCAAAGGTCATTTCAGGTCAAACGTTGAAGTTTACGTGCAAGACTCTCTTATGACTCAAAACTCTGCAACCGTGTGACACTTATCTATCAAACTTGGGTTGTCGATGCACTAAGGGGACCTGCATGTTATGGTCCAGTCATAGGTCACATGGTAAGGTCAAAGGTCATTTCAGGTCAAACATTAAAGTTTACGTGCAAGACTCTCTTATGACACAAAACTCTGCAACCATGTGACACTTATCTATCAAACTTGGGTTCTAGATGCACTAAGGGGACCTGCATGTTATGGTCCAGTCAAGAAGCAGGGAAAGTACATGCACATGAAAATGCAGTACCATTTCATAAAAAACCCTTCTCATATTTTATCAAATGTTATTCCATCCCAGTTATTTCACAATGAGCTTTCGATACAGTTCTGTTGTGTGCCATCACAGATCGCGATATTTCTAGTTATTTTCACAAGTGGGCGAGACACAACATCGCAAACGCCTTGTTTTAGAAAGGCCCCAATTGGACATTTCACTCTGAGTCCGTACGAGCCTGGAAAATGTTGACGTCGCTATATAGAAACCGCGCGTATCCAGGAAAATCCCCTATTATCGATATTTGCGATCGCAATATTGTCTGACTGGGACTCAAACATGGCCACCAGTTTGGCTCTGCGATACGCAGGGGAGCTAGATTTCATCCTTTATTTGCATTGTCTAATCAATTTTTTCATTCATTTACATCTATTTAAACCTTTGTTCAGGATAATTCTTACTTTCTGTGGATATATTAGCGTTTAATTTTTTGTCTAGTGGAGTTTTGGTGAGTTGTGGTTGAGCATTGCGTTTCTTTGATGCGACGTTGATCTGTGCACTGTGACTAGCACAAGAATTTTTAGTTTGACTACGTCAGTGCGTGATTTTTCCCCTGTAGTTTCTGCTTTTAGTTTTGCTTCTACACCCTTCTGTCGTCACTGTGAATAACTGTCATGTGATGTATCTTTATTTCTTTACGGAAAATTGTGTTCGTTTGTTGTGTATTTTCCATGGTTTAGCCTGAATTTCGCCTAAACCAATAATCTGTTTTATTTGTGCAGCGGCATGCTGTGACCTGTGTGTGTTGGACGCACTACGTTACGTGTCGTGTTGTATACGTTTGACTGTGAAGTGTGAGTGTAAACAACCGAGCGATTTTGGTCTCAATCTCTGCAATCCTATTTTTAGTAGCTAAATTATTGATATATCTGGGAAATACAGGTCCTAAATGTGTTGATTCTCTTTCCTGGTTGTGTTCCCATTGAGAATGAAAAATATGACATGAAATTTTGTTATGTCTCGTACATCATTTTTTTATCGACATCGTGAATCAGTGCCCTGCATGTCTGCACATGCACCAAGCTGGTGGCCATGCATTCCAACACCTAGACTACATGTATATGGCTTTGCCATTTATGAAAAATATAAATAACCACCCCTAATCCTAATAAAGACAATCTCAAAAACAATTCTACTTCTCTTCCAAAATTTTCCCCCTGAATTTCTCTTCCTCTTTGATGATAGAGACAGTGTATCGCTATGGGGAAAAAATGGGGAGAGGAAAACTTGCTACAAGTCTGATTCATTTTGTTTCCCATTCTCAACCTCTCTTATCATCTCAATTTCTTTTCTGGCTGGCCAAGACCGAATTTGTTTATAAACAGGAGATAACTTTTCGATAGACACCACCAAACATCTGTAAACACAAAGCAGCTGGCCTGTGTACTGTGCACGTGGCCTGGCCTGGGAGCTTGATCTAGCTGGGGTCGCTAGTCTTTATTTCTAGTAATAATTCACTTACTATTTATCCTAATAAACTTCTTTATTACAGTTTTGATGTATTTTCATTCATATGAATGTCAAATCTAATTCAGACAGCTGTATGTCACTTGCTCAAATTTCTTATTACAATATTTGCCTAAATAACATGTCTCTAAAAATGCTTACATACATTTGAAAGGTTTAGAAAACAAGACTACACATTCACGCTTCGTTCAGATCACGATACACATTCACTGCACTGCATAATGTCTGTTATCGGGCGGGAAAGTGATAAGCGTATGGCATTGTCCTAAAATTTGCATACGCAGTGTGGGTTGTTCTATTTCTTTCAGGGGGGTGAAACTTTCGGAGTTCATTAATTTTGCATTATGTATAAATCAAAACATGATTGCATGTACATAACTAATCATTTTTCACGTAAATAAATTCGAATAATACAACAATCCATTCTATAATTCTACATTTTTATGATCATACTTTTGACGTAATTGTCTGATCCCTTTGTGAGAAATAAACTCTGCCGTCTCGACTTTTTCGTGGATTGGAGATTCCATGATCGTATGGGGGTGAAATATGCAATAGATTTGGAAAATGAATGGACAATAATGATATATTGCACTATATGAAGAACAGAGCAGAGTGGAAGATGTTTGAATTATTTCATTCTATTGACTAGATACAGAAAATGAAGAGATACGTGATGGCATTGTTTTTCCCCAATGAATAAAATCATTTTCTTGAGCGCGGACTCTTCAACTAAAATGCAGATGCCAAGGGCTAAAAATAGGATGAGACAAGAGTTGCCGACGGGAAGGTGTGTACTTTTTGAGTGATCGATGGAAAACATAGTAAAGGCTTGTACGTCTATGGGTTAAAGGAGAATCAAGCCCAGGCATCAGTGTGCCCAATAGTGAATGGAGATGACCAAGAAGAGGAAACAGTGAAAGTTTGAGCAAAATCAGACAATCTGTTCAAGAGATATGAATTTTGAAAGTTTCAGTAAATTGCTATTATGGGGATCCTTGAGTTGGCAACTTTACCAGCATCTGTGATGTCATCATGGACAACTCTCCATTCATTTTGTGCATGAATTAAAAAAAAAATTGATTTATATCAAATTTCAAGTCAGGAATCAACATAATTCTTCCCCAAATGCTTGCAGAATTGATGTAGCCATGTCATACTCGAACAATAAATCAAACAAATTTCTATTTTTCTGTGTACAAAATGAATGGAGAGTTGTCCATGATGACATCACAGATGCTTGCAAAGTTGCCAACTTAAGGATCCCCATAATAGGGATTTACTAAAACTTTCTAAGTTCATAACTCTTGAACAGATTGTCCGATTTTGCTCAAACTTTCACTGTTTACTCTTCTTGTTCTTCTTCATTCACTGGCAGCACACTGATGTCTGGGTTGCATTCTGCTTTAAGTGAAGCAGACAGACATTCATCCATTGTCCATTCAAACGGGGCAGACGATGAAGGAATACTATCCCAGTTAGAATAAACATGTCCATGCAACCGCCTTCATTTAAGTGCTGCTGTAGAAAGCACTTCAAATTATCTGAATGAGAGGATTCCTCATGTTGGAGAGAACTTGTTAAGGGATAGTTAAAAGCTATACAAAGCATGGGGTACAAACAATCATATAGATGCTAAACATAGAATAATAAGAATAGATTAAAAAGTACATATTGTACAAAACCTTTAATTAATTATCTGTAGGACACTGAAAGTGTCTAGCATTTGATCAAGATGGTGTTTGATCAAGATGGTTATCTTAAGCTTTGCCTCTCCTGAAGCATGTATTTCTTTTCTTGTTCCGTGAAGTGTTTTCTGCGTTAGACCCTAGGAGAGATGAGAAGAGACAGACGACATCTATGAGACTGACCAAGTACAGCGCTCATAATGCATTCCATCATTGCGAACAGTGTCAGCATTACAAGTACCTAACAGCTACAGAGGTAGGTTAACAGCCCATGCATTCTTCAATCAATCTTGGTGCCATATCAGATACTGACATTGGCGGCAATCATGTCTTCCTCTCTATTCTTGCAGCACTTGATGAGATCAAGAGGGGTAATACCGGTGGCTCTCTGCAGCCATTCTAAGTATGTAAGACGTTGCCGTCCACGTGATCTTTGGCCCTCTATCTTTCCTGTAAGGGATAGGAACTCAAGTTGCTCTTTTCTCAATGCATGTCCAAGAAAATGGACCTGTCTTGTAATAATAGTCTCAATAAGCTGTATGCAAGTGACCAGTACTTGTTCATTTGCCATTCTATCTGTCCAAGATATCCTGAGCATTCTCGTTAGGAACCACATCTCAGCAGCCTGGATGCCTTCTTAGCAGGGGAAAAATACTTTTTTTCCAACAAGAGCTATTCACTGAAAAAATAGCTTCTGTGAACAACTTTACAGGAGCTATTTCTAGGCCCAAGGAAGCTATTTTGAATTCTAATTGCTGGTCTCAATTTTCTCCTTGAGAGTATGTGTAATTAAGTATTAGTGTGATGCGTTAATGTGTGTGTGTGTTGTTTCAAGAAATGTTAATTCTGCATGCTCCTAGATCACAATTCGCGAATTTATTGCTTATTTTCGGAGCTGAGGCGAAGGCGACTCTGAAGAGAATGGTCACTCCAAAGAGTTGAGTTTCAAGGATTTTAGGGAGCTATTTGAGTTCCGCCGAGGGCGATATCGCCCGTTGCTCCTGGGTATGTTTTACCCTGGTTCTTAGGCAGCAAGGCCTTCCCAATGTTGTAATACTGCCTAACCCGATGCCATTTGAAAGTTCCAGGGAGGGGGAAGGGAGAGGTTGATTAGGGGCACCTTTTCACTCAGTTGCCTTGGATGCAAAGTTGCATTGTTTGGCATATACTGTTTGTGTGACAAAAGTCAACTATGACAGGCCACTGTACGTTCCATTGGTCGACCATAGCCATCAAAATATTCATGTGTAAAGATCTACTAGATTTTTTTCCTTCAATTTTTCAGTCAACTGTAACATGCACTTTTTAGTTTCTCGCTGATGAAGTTTCATACATCTAAATGTATTATTCCCCTTTTTTTTTCAGGCAAGAGAAACAAAGGCATACAGTGTGCAGCTGAACACAAGGTATTATGGTGAAGTTGAGATGCAGTTTGTGATCCCAGCCCAGCAAGAGAAACATTTTGTATTCGTTCAGCAGAGCGGACAGCTGTCTAGCATGGTCTTACCAACTAAACAAGAACAGGTTTGCTCTCTCTCTCCTCCTTTTTGTCTTATGTTGAGTTATTTAGTTGTTTCTGAAGGTGTTTGATAATCAACATTCATCAAATATTGAAATACATGTAATGAAGCTTGAGCTGTGTTTATGTGTACTATATTGCCAATTTGCTGAGTTCACTGAACGTAGTGGTGTACACTCCATTACACATACGTGCTTCCGTCTGTACACGGTTCCGGTGTAGCAAAGACACCCATCAGGCATAGCATGGATAGCATTCATTCTTCTAAATCCTCTGTGCTCAAGCTAAAATAGTCTCCAAAGCACTTTAAAAATATAAATAGAGGAATTATATCATTATATGATATGTTAGAAACAAAACCACATTGTTGTTGTTGATGCTTTGACAAGGCATTGATGATTTATTCATTGGTATATTTTTCAGGGTAAAAAACACTTTCTTTCCTACCAAAGCTATTCTCTGAAGAAAAAGAAGTTCCCAGGGACAACTTTACAGGAGCTATTTCTAGGCCCAAGGAAGCTATGTTGAATAGCTGATATCTAAATTGTCTCCTTATATGTTAATTCTGCTGCTCCTGGATCACTATTCGCGAATTTATTGCTTATTTCTAGAGCTGAGGCGAGGCGACTCTAAAGGAAAAGGTCGCCACAAAGAATTAAATTTTAAGGATTTTAGGGGGCTATTAAAGCTTTGCCGAGTGCGAAATCGCCCGTCGCCTCCGGGTTGTTTTTACCCTGTTACGTATACTTGCTTCTGTCTCCACAGGGTCCAAACGCAGTCAAGACGCCCATCTTCATGCCATCGTTCGGCCGCCAGGAGCAAGCCCTGATTAACCTTTACCATACCATGGAGGGCAGCAAACATGTCCACATCATCGTGTGTAAGCAGAAGGATGCTTTGGCCTATGAGAAGCAGTGGCCAAATCATGTTCTGCTCATCCTACCCTCCGTGGCAAATGAAGCAGGACCAGGTACGCTAGTCCTCTCCAGTTCTGGGTGGTGTTTCACAAAGAGTTAAGTTATGTGTTACCAGCAGTGCGGCTGGTATTTAACGCGTAATCTCACCGATAGACTTCCCAGTGACGCGCGTCCCCTGAGCATGATCTGACCAATGCAGTGTTGCATAATATACAGCACGCAACTAGGAATTTACATGCGACTTTAGGTCCAACTTAACTCTTTGTGAACCCCCCCCCCCCCCCCCGATTGAAACAATGTGGCTCTACCCCTAGTCTTAAATCTAAGCGAAGGAAAAGGGAAATCAGTGCCAACTTGTAGTGACATCATAGCAGTCTTGTGAATGTTTTATGATTTAGAGCCAATTTGGTCTTTACTCAGACTAAATGGCTACAGTAAACCAGAATTTTGATATTAGTATTCGCTTCATTAAAAACCTCAAGGATGATGAATTTTTTTTTGTTAATTTTTTTATAGTTGATGGAAAATGCAATATCTTCCCAAATTGAATCACAGACGAAATTTGTGATGGCTCTTAGAGAATAAGACTCATGTAGGAGCTACCATGCATGATTGAACATTGAGGTAGAGAAGTAATGTTGAGAACTGTTGAGGTCTGCACCCTAAACCTTCAAAATGTCAGAACTCGAGATGATTTTCATTGAACAATCTTCATTTTGACCTAACTTCTCTCCATGTACTGTACAATTTCACCTAATTTTTCATATTCAATACAAATTGGATGTGACCTTTAACCCTACGTGCTGCCGAGTACTTCATCAAAGGCCCTAAATCTTAAAAATGTCAGAATTCAAGATGCTTTTCATTGAACAATCTTCATTTTGACCTAACTTCTCTTCACGTACTGTACAATATCTCTCGGTTTTCACATGAAATGCATACTGTAAAAATGGACATTTTCGTGTGATTAATCTTTTGCGCTCAGCCAAGTTGAACACAGCTGTGCATTTTAAATTTTTTGCGGAGAGTTAGCATTACTGTATTCACGTGTATAATAAACAAAATATTTTGCCTGGTTTTATTTTCGCGCAAGTGTCGTGCCGCGCAAAATGCGCGAAAATTTCAACACCGCGAAATATTTCACGTTTACAGTATTTTATATGACCTTTGGCCCCAGGTGCTGCCAAGTACTTCATCAAAGAGCTGGCCTCCAGGAATCTGGAGCTTGAGAAGAATCGTCAGAGCAAGCTAGGCCTACAGCCCGATGTTGTCTGGCCTTTCATAGCTCTCATGGAGGACAACTGTGTTACTTGGAGGCTGAACTCGGGCAGTGGTCCTGAGCACCATGAGTGAGTACTAGAGGCTATAAGCTGGTCTCCATTTACTTAATGAATTGAAATCCTAATGTCAGAAGTGGCTAAATGTATGTAAATGTGCATAACTGATGTTGGAGAATATTTCATCAAGAGATGCAATAATTGTGAATAATCTTTGAAAACTTTCAAAAGCCTGGCCTTTTATATCAACTTCCTTGCATATGATGGATCCAAAGCAAGAAATGAGATATAGATGTACAGGACACAAATGTAAAAATCATGAGAGCACATAAAAGAAAAGTTCTGAAAAAAGAGAAAGTTTAAGCTGCATTGTGAATACATGAAAAAATGTACTACATTGTACCACCTGTACTTTCTAAATTTTGATACTAAAAGTAAATGAAATGATTTTGACCGATTCTTAGGAGTGACAAGGTTGTACCCCTCAAGACCATCCTGGAGACGATTGAAGGCATCCCGGATATCGAGACGTACACCGCCCTTGGTGTCCAGCAGTGGAGCAGCCAATCGGTGACCAGTGTTTCCTCGTCAATGAGCACAATGACTCCGACATCGCAGTGTCACCTCTTCAACATGATCTTCCTAAACGTGGACAGAGCCAGGAATGTGGATTATGGATTCAATAGGTGAGTGGAGAGAGAGAGAGATAGAGCTGGAGAGAAAATAGAATGGTGATGGGGGAGAGTGACAGAGAAATGGGGGGGGGGGGGGGGGAGAGGGAGAAAAGGGATAAAGATGTGTAGAGACAAGAAGGGAGACATGCAGACACTGTTTAAGAGAAAGAAAGAGAGTGAGAGAAAGAAAGTGAGAGAGAAAGAGAGTGAGAGAGAGAGAAAGAGAGAGAGAGAGAGAGAAAGTGTCTTTTACTTGTGTGTGTGTGTTTGAGAGAGAGAGAGATATGAAGGAATGGGAGATGGAGAGGGAAGATGGAATGAGAAAAAAAAGATGTACAGACAGGGGAAGAGACAGACAGACTGACTGAGAGACAGAGGGATTGGGGTATGACAGTCTTGCTATGACAAACATCTCTTCTGGGTTTCTCTTTGTGAGGTTCTATTTTATTGCATTGTGTGCTATTAGTTATAAAGAATGAATTGCTGTCTTCCAAAGAGCTGGCACTTATTTTTAGATCATGAAATTCCTACCCTCTAGATTCTTCAATGAGGACATCGATTTCAACCTGAAGCTGGCCTCTGAAGACCACGCCCTGGTTCGACTGGACTACCTCTCTGTCATGATGAAGTCGATCGAGGCCAACAACCTGGCCCACTTTACTCCCAAGCCTCACCCTTTGGCTACGCCCCACCACAAGAAGCCCCCATCCCAACACCACATCAGCCCCTCTAGCTATGTGCGTGCCCCTGATTCAGAGGAGCTGATCCCCTTGGCAGCCCCTCCCCAGTTCCTGATGGAGCGCTTTCTGGAAAGGATGAGCGAGAAGCGCATCTTCCCGTCAGCTGTTGACAATGCTGAGAATCCCGTGCTGGCTGTTGACTGCTACTTCAACCTAGGCCCTCGCATAGCGGGTATGCTGGCTTCAAGAGGATTGAAATCTGTTTTTTATTTTTTTTGTGTGATAATGAAAATAATGTTTATCAGATATGAAAATCGTTTTATCCTCTTATGTGTCATAAGGTGTTTGAAAGAACTTTTTTAATTGTCAAGTTGTGACTTTTCATTTCTTCTTCCATTGTCACTTCAGGCATATATATCCTGTAAGTTAATATTGTTTTACTTTAACCATCCATTATTTGGAAAGAAAAGAAAAGGAATTTTTTTGTAAATATACATTCAGATTTGTTATTTGGATTGCTGCCCACACTTCAAAATTGGTTAAAGATAGAAGAGTTGGAATGAATGCTTGATTAGATCTAAAAATCATATCACAAGGTTTTGTGTTAAAGACATTGGTTAACATTGTTATGATTTAAAAAAATCTTGTGTTGTTACTTGAAAATGGGATAAACATAAGGATTATAGTGTAAAAATACCAGTCTGAAAGTTTCAAAGTATGATATCCACAGGAAGTATTTTTAAATATCAAAAATGTGAACCAATGTTTGAAAAATATACGACGGTCGGTTGCACAGAATAGACACAAGGAGTGCGCATGCGCGTATGACTCACCTTACCGTACCGTGTGTATTGGCGAATCACGCGGCGGGAGGCACTTAATGGCATTTTCAAATTCAAGCAAAGTGGTCCTCTTAGTGATTGTCTCGTGAGACGAAGGATAATAAAATCGCCGTTTGCGTCTAACTTACACTTTTTCATTCCAAATTATGGTTGGTTTCAGGGTTTTTTAGTACAAATACAAGTACTCATACACATGTTTCATCTTAGTTTGAGAATTTTTTAAATCAGCTACTCAAAGTTAGCCAATGCCTTTAATTGAAAGAGGTATTGGAGTTAAAGCAAGAGGTTATGGATGTTCCCAGCAGAGAAAATCCATAACCTGCTAGAATATACACTCAAGATTGTAACATTGTTGTCTCATCTTGTGTCTTTCCAGTGCACTTTGTGTCATCCAGTCAACAACCATCTCCGGATCTGATTGAGAATACTCGGTTCAGCGGTCTGCTGCTGTATATGTGCCATTCCACTATAGAGAGAGAATTCCTCAAGCATTTCAAGTTTATCAATGGTAAGTCTAAAACTTTCAAAATGTCTTGATGGGACTTTCAGGGTTCATACGGGTCAGGGAATTTCTGGAAAGTCAGGGAATTTAAAATTCTTTTTTCCAGAGGCAAAAAGTCAGGGAAAGTCAGGGAATTTGTCAATTTCTTCTGGAAAGTCATGGAAAATCATTTAATCAAGATATCTTTAATGTTAATAAATTTGCACTCGGGCTGGCCTTGTATTCATGGCCCCCAGATCAGCTTTGTAACTTTTTTAATCTACATGCTTTTTATGTATATTTTACATCACATGCGATCGATGAGTCATGGAAATTTGCATTTTTCTGCCCTGGAAAAGTCAGGGAAAGTCATGGAATTTTGAAAATGTATAAGTGTATGAACCCTGGACTTTATTCATGCTTGAAATCACAAGTACATAAAACTAGTCCTGTGTTGATGGAATATACCATGTGCATGGTACACAGACATCGCGCAACTTGGGTAGTTCAATTCATAATTGTTGGTAACATTCAGTTTTTGCTGTATTGGAGGCTCGTACATCTTGACAGGTAATTATGAAAATTTTATTGATTTTTGTAGAGTTTACATCCTTACAAAGTGTGCAGAGTAATTCCAACAACTTATTTCTACATTGGTGTCAGCAACAATTATTGTTCCAGACTTCATTACTTCAAAGATTAGGGTGACGGTAAAGTTAGTTTGCATGCACTAACCCTGGCTGTCGAAACACGTCTATAGAGATCTGGGTAGGAGACTAAAGGAGGTCAGTGGGGATCGTGTACTATAGCTGCTCCAGACCTATATATTGACACAGCCAGTAGGCATGTGAGCTAGGCTTCTCTCAAGACCCAAATGCATTTTCATAAAGTGTCGATTAGGGTCTGTGCCTGCAGACTAGGGTAAAGACGAAAGTAGTGTTTGATTTAGGGTTGGTAAAAAAAAAAAGTAAAAAAGTAGTGTTTGATTTAGGGTTGGTAATGATAATAGTGGGTTCTTGTATAGCACTTATGTCCGTCAGAATTGACACTCCTGGCAGTTGTAGTTAATATTTTCGTTAGTGTGTTGACCATGGAACAATTCTCGCATTTCACAATCCTTGCGCACTCATTCGGTTCAGTTGCGACATTCACCCTAGCGTGAGATGGGTCGACAACAGTACTATCAAGACTTTGCACTAGTCGCCTTTTACGCTCCTGTTCTAAGTAATTAAAGACTTCTAACACTTCATATTTCCTCTGGGCTCTCAATACTAGTTCTGCTAATTGATTCTTCTTCTTCCCTGCGCTCTCACTCGCGGTGTCTGCTATCTTGGAAAAAGTTGTCGACCCGGGAGTGGGGAAAATGGCCTCTCATGGTAAGGACGTTGGTGGCGCATGCATTGTGAAATGCGAGAATTGTGTTAGAATCCCCATTTTTATCTCCCTTGAGCAGTCCTCATACGTGAAGAGTGGTACAAGTTTCACCGAATCATTCCATGATTGTCTTTTCTTGTTTACCAGGTGCTCGCTTGTGCCTGATCAGTTCAGACCGCAACTCCCTGCGGCGTCAGGTGGTCCAACTGGACCTGGAGGAGCAGTGGAGGTTCAGACTCCGCGATGAGTTCCAGACGGCCAACGTAGCCCAGGACCAACCACTCTTCATGCTGACAGGACGCCATGAGGAGGAACGGTCGTAGGATGTAGTTCAGCCTGCTAAAGCCATCACCTCAGTGTAAAGAACGGGAGGGTTTGATCCTGAAAACCGATTGCAGTTATGATTGGATATGTTTAACCCATTTGTGACAGAGGGTACACATTTTGTGGTTTGGTCTAATAACTTTTGATGTAGAGCCTTAGAAATCATACCAAATACATGAGCAGAAAGAGCATAAAATTGTACACTTACTGTGCCCATTTTGGTTGCATCAATATTTGTTGTTTGATGCTGAAAAGGAAAATAAGCATTTAAATCCTTAAATTGGCATTGCGATGGAAAGTTTAAAATCACAGTTTTTCCCTGCAAATTGGCAACTTTTTGACTTCTCATCATACTTTCTGTCAATTTATATTTATTTCAGATTCATTACATTTAATAAGAAAAATGTAACATTAAAAGAAAAAATGTTGGTGTTGCCAATTTGAAGAATAAAAGCTAATCAAATCAGGCTTTAAAATAATTCCTGTCAGGAATGGGTTAAAGCACTCCTGTATCTGCCTTTGCAAGGTGCCCAAGGTGCTCCAATACTACACTGGCTTGGTAGGCTCCTGATTCTGGTGCATGCAGCTTTCAATGTATTCCTTCTTACTGGTATCTATTCAACACCTGGGTGGAGAGTGGCAGATGCAGATTA